>JASAOB010002453.1:0-14662 GCA_030849825.1 Herpetomonas tarakana | reverse complement strand
GCGCTTGCCACGGCGCTCTGCGCTCGCAATGGTGCGAAGCGCATTGGCCAGAACGCTCATCATCGTCATTTTCGCGAAGGGGCTACAGTAGGAAGAGAGAGGAGGAGAGAGAGGGGGTTATTTGGTGACGAAGCTGCATTGATTGCCGAGTTCAGCAAAGCAGTGCGATGGATGGGAAGACATCTGTAGGCCGACAATATCGCTTTCTCTTTTTCTTCTCTCCGTGTATGTGTGTGGTGGAGGGGAGGGGAGGGGAAGGAGAAAGAGAAGAGCCCCTTCGCAATGTGAGACAAGCAAGGAAACGAGGAAGGGAGAGGGACACGGGTAGTGGAGCTTCGGGTACACCTCTGACTCAAACAGGCGGGAGTTGCGAGTTGCCCCTGGTGGACTATGACCAGTAGTTCTCGTAGAGGAGAGGGGGAGTAAGCAGAGGAGATGATGAGCTGTGGACGCCGGGAAGACGCCGGGGTAGCTCTCCCACGTGCGGCGTCACGGCGCCGCGCTGCCGAGAAAGACAAGAACCGCGTGATCCTCTGGTGTAGAGCTCGCGAACACGAGACGGTCCTGGAGAAAGGGGCGATTAGCATCGACGGACAGGGCGGCGTGCCGTTTGACAGCGGCAGGCCTGGATCGGTCAATACCGCTGGACAAGACCTGGTGGTTGTTCTTCACTTCCTGTGCCTGGTAGAGGGCGGTGTACACCCTGCCCCGAAGCACGTACTCCTGCACCAACTGCCGCACCTGGGCGTCCAGCAGGCGCAGCGCCGTGACGTCAGAGGGAAGGAGCTCGTCTGGCGCATCGGTGCTGACGACTACGGGGTCATGCTCATTCTCTAGGTGCTCCTGGAGCACGGAGACGATTCGCTGGCTCAGCGTTGATGTGCATTGCGGGCGAGACTTGAAGCTGCCACCTGCGGCGGTGGGTGACCGTGGTTGTGCCAGTGGCAGGTCTGCCACGCCGTTCGCGCAGGAGGTGGCGCCACGCTGCCACGCCGCCGCGTCGATAAGTCTGTCGCACTCGATGATTTGGGTGATGCGGCCGTTGTTGACCAGGACGCAAACGACACCGTCTGACTCCATTTCCGACAGCACGAACGGCTCGCGCGCTTCCGCGGAGAGTGCAGGGGCCGCGCCGCCACTCAGGCGGAAGGGTACGATGTTGTACTTGGAAAGAAAACCAGCCCCCAAGGAAACGATGCGGGCGATGTAGGGCATCACATACTCGTCGGAGAACAGCCGCACGCTTGCCAGTGAAGGCGGCAGCGTGTAGGCCAGTGCCATGGCGAGGTTGGCTGCGTCGTCCACATCCTCCTCAGCCCCGACGGGAATCACGGCAATTTGGTTCCCGGTGAGGAGGGCCTGCAGTAGCGCCTCCAACGCACGCCACGTCTTGCGCGTAGCCCCGTCCGCGACCATCTCGCAGAGCCACACCACGAGCGGGCACAGCACAATGTCGCTCCCGCGAAACAGAGGCAAGCGGAGTACGCTATCTGCGCTGTCAAAGTCGACCTGCGTCACCAGCGCATCCGCGAGAAGGTCGTCAGCTCGTATGCGTGCCTCCAGCCACGGACAATCGCTCGCACTCACGCCAGCGTGGTGCCCCACTCCTCCCGAGCCCCGGCCGTTGGCTGCTGTGGCTGGGAGAAACACCAGCGGCAGTGCCGCCTCGAAGAAGCACACCATATCCTTGACCGCTTGGAGCTGTACGCTTGGGGTGGCATCCCCGTCGTCGACCTCGCCGTCGGCAAGCTCCGCTCTGTCCCTACACGGGCTCAGCAGCGTTGTGACGCGACGAAGAGGCTTTCTTCTCGCTTCGTCTCTGCGGCGCTCAAGGTCGGGGAAAGTGCGGTACTCGTGGTGGTACCGCGCCGTGGTGCGCTGGCTCCAGTCCTGGATGGCAATGCGGACGGCAGACGAAATAGTTGGCCAATGGGAAACGAGTGTTTCGTAGTCCTGGTGCAGGAAGATGAGGCAGAAGCGTCTCTTCTCCCCGCGAGCAAGAATGTCAGGGAGGCAAAACGTGAAGCTCCCCACGGCAGGGCAGCCGGGGTCCTGGAACAGCACACTTTCCTCACGCGTCTCGTTGGAGGTGAGGACGCGGGCGGCCACCTCACGCATGAACTCCACGTAGCTCGGGCTCAGCACGCCGCCAGCCACTCTTCTCCCAACAAAACCCACTCCGCTAACGAGCCGCATCGTGGGAGGGGGAGGCGCACCGTTGCCGAGGTCATGGGCATATTGGAAGTACTCAAAGGCAAAGTTGACCTTTGGTCCATCTTGGGCATCGAACTCCCCCACGAAAGCGGCGGGAGAACCCCAGGAGGGCATGACGGAGCGCAGCGCAGCACTCGCCTGGAAGACGAAGAGGAGGACGGAGCTGGGAAAACTACACTGGCAAAGGAGTGATGATGGGGGATGACAAGTTGGACACGCAACACACAGAAACAGTACTGTGCTTGTCGCATGAAAGGAAGAAGGGGGCAAAGAGAACAAGGAGAGGGAAGAAGGGAGGATTTGGGCCACGCCGAGTACTTTGCTGTTACTGTTGCCTTTACCACTACTGGTCACATCGCAGTAATCCGCGCACTAGCACAGCGATGGTTACTCCTGTTGTAACAATAGAGAGAGGAAATCCTTTCTTTTTCTCTCCCCTGCGGCTGCCTGGCACCATCATACCCTTCACCACGTAGCGCGCGTTGAGGCGACTCTCCTTCTTACTTCCTGTGTGTGTGTGTGCGTTTGCTTATGTGAGTGAATGTGCCCGAGTCGGAACGAAACGACGACAAGCACACATCGGCCTGCAAGGGCCGTGGCAACGACTAGTAGCACCGTAGAAAGGAGGGAACAACAAGGAACTCGCGCTGCCAGCAATAGCGACACGCTAAATGGAGTAGTTGGACGACCACACAAGGCCGAAACGAACGCGGTCGAACAACTTAGGGCTCCCATTGCGCGCTACCAGTCGCCCCTCGGCGTCGACACCGAGAGGCACAGACACGTTGAGCTCAAAGCGTCCGCTGGGGGCGATGCCGAATAGGGGGATGCGGGTAATCACGATACCTGCCCCGACGGAAGCCGCACTGCTGCGGATCCACTTCCACCAGTCACAAAGTGCCTCACGGCTTTCGACCATGCGAAGATTGCCAGCGTTCGCGAACAGGTGCATGCTGGCAATTCCGTTGTTAGGGAAGAAGAGAAATGGGAAGTTGACCCCCAGCGACGAGGCCCACAGCGCGTTTCCACCCGTTGCGGCGAAGTGCCCGCCAGCGCGACCCGTATCCAGCGTGGAGGGACCGATGGACTTGAAGCCGCGCACGTGGCAGCTCGAGAGAAACAGTCGATCATTGAGGGGGATCCTACTCTGCATAAAGGGGAAGATGCCCGCCAGCTTCGCGCTCCACTGAAGGCTGAAGAATGGACCAAGGGGCCAGTACTTTGTCAGCTGCGCCTCAGACTTGAGGAAGCAGAAGTCACCGCCAGCAGGGCCGCCAGCGAACTCGTTTGTGAGTGCGATGTCATGGCCAAAAATTGGGAGCGGGTACATATTGTACAGGTACGGGTTAGCGTGGTACGCGACGTCGGAGAGGGAGAGCTCGTGGCGCACGTAGCCTTTGCTCGTTGTGGAGAAGTCAGGCAGAAGATCCTGCGGGACTTCGCGCTTGTCCTTTGTCACCAGGACGCGACGCTGGAAGCCAACAGTGACCTCGGACGTTACGCCAGATTTTTGATTGCGAGAGACCGCTTTTAGCTCCTCGATCTTTTCGTGATTTGCCAAGCTGAATGCCTTGGTTTCCTGACGCCGACCCAGGTAGTACTCGGCGCTCTGACCAACCAAAGGCACATTGGACAGGAAGGAGAACGAGAGCGAGTGCACGCGCGACGCTGGGGGGATGTAGTTTCCCTTGAAGGAATAGCGACCACCTAACACATTTTCCAGGGACATGGTGACCTCTGGCAGCGAAGTGTCGGTCGTGAAAATGCCAATCGACTTTTTCGGCTTTGCCTCCTCGACACTAATGTTGACGCAGACATCGCTTTTGTCCCCGTCCTGTGTTGGCTCGAGGTTGTACTCGACTGTTCGGAAAATACCCAGTCTCTGCCACCTATTCTTGGTCTCTTCCATCGCGTGAACAATGGCCTCGACGGTGCCGCAGCGCTTCACGGTCTCCAGGTCCTTCGCCACGACCTTTGGGTGAATGTTTTCGATACCGGAAAGTCGCACATGTGCACGCACCGGTACGTCCAAAATCGCTCGGATGTCATCCTCGGAAATACTTACCTGCGCTGGTCGTTCGGTCATTTCTGATTTTGATTAGGTCGTTTGTGTGTGTGCCGGTGGTTAGTAAATTCTTGTGCTTCTTCCTTCACTCGCGTAAATATGTGCGAGGGGAAAAGAGGAAAAAAAAAAATCGCACAGAGTAAAGCGAGAATTGACGGTGACAACGCGTCTGCCGAGCCTGCCTGTAAACCTTGTTGTGCTAATGAAGAACAAGGAAAACATTAAACAATATAGAAGCAACATCGAAAAAATAGAGAAATAGGAGAGAATATTTAAATGTGTCCAATGATTTTTCTTTTCTTTTTAGTCATTTGACGGCATTCTCTTCTCATTGTATTTCTCCTCTATGCAGACATCCACAGGGCCCTTCAACAACTGGTAAAAAGGAGACGAAAAATAACTCTTGTTCGTTTGATGCACTGTGAATAGTTCACGGGAGAAATGGTAGAAGCAGCCAAATGGAGATGCTCAGCCAAAAAGACGATCAGTACATCTGCTATATTTTTCGTTCATCAGTTCCTGTGCATCTGAATGTCAGCTGAATGTGTGAGATCCGTCAACAGAAAGAAACAAGCAACAAGGAAAAAATAAAAATAGGTTTGCATGTGTCTTTCAGAAGGCCCACATTTGCACAGCGAAAATTGCACCATAGATGCGACGGCACAGACTCATAACACGGAAAAAGGGAAACACCCTTCTTTCTCTCTTCACAATTTTTCTCGTGTTGGCTGCCGAGAAACCGTTTTTATTTTTTTGCACGATGCCATGTACGCGCGGCCGCGTTCAAAATTGGGTGGATTCCACTCCTGCACGATAAGTTGTGGGAACACGTTTGGCTTCAGCGTCGAGTAGCCGAGTAGCATGCGCAGACATTCCTGGAAGCCCTGTGTAACAGCGGGGTATGCGGTGCGCAGCTCGCCGAGGTTGTACGCGGACTCCCTATTGTGGATCGCGAGCGACGCAAGCTCGATGATGCTGCTTGCGTGCGGCCCAACAGCGCGGACGCCAAGAACTTGCATTTTCCGGTCGTTGGTCACGATCAGCTTCACGAAGCCACGCGGGTTGCCCATTGCCAGCGCCCGACCTACAAACTCGTAGCCGTAGCGCGCCGTTTTGTACGCTATATTTTGGCTACGGCACTGCTTCTCGTTAAGCCCGACCGCGGCAACTTCCTGGTCGAGGAACATGATTGTGGAGAGGTTATCGAGGCTGACAGTGAGCTGGTCCTCTGGGTACGGTGTGTACATGTGCTCGACGCAGGCGCGGGCTTCTACCTCGCCGACATTGACAAGGGCCACGCGTGTCGCAACGTCACCGCACGCGTAGATGTTTTTCAGCGGTGCTAAGCGTAGGTACTCGTCGCGCTGAATGCGGCCACCCGGCTGTATGTTTACGCCAATTTTCTCCAGCCCGAGCGACTGGAAGTTTGGCACTCGCCCGATGGAGACAAGTGCGGCGCTGACGGTGTAGTCGCTCAATTTGCCGTCGCGCAGGTCGCGGAGCGTGTAGTGGAACTCGTCGTTTTCCGTCTTGTTCGCCACCATTTCGGAGTGGTGGTGGAAGACCACACCCTTTTTCTCGAGGAGGGACTGAATGAAAAGCGATACGTCATCGTCTTCGTTTGGCAAAATACGGCTGCTTTTCTCGATGACGTGCACTTTGGTCTGCGCAAAGTTGGCGAAGATGGTGGCGAACTCGCACCCAATGACACCGGCTCCGATGATGACGATGCTTTTGGGCAGGGGCTGTGTCATGATGTCGTCAGAGGTGAACACGACTCTTCCGTCGGCTTTCGCGGTCGGGTGGGTTCGTGGCTGCGCGCCGGTGGCTATCACAAAGTAGTCCGCCTCCACGACTTCCGCGCTGCCGTCCGGTCGTGTCACCTTGATGGTATTTTGCGTTTCAAAGGCTCCACGGCCCTGTAGCACGTCAATGTTTGCCGCGGTGAGCTGATGCAGCACCTGTCCCTCGCGAGTCTCTGCGGCCTCCTTGATGGCGTTGTGGATGTTGGCTGTCGTGCACGGGGGCAGCTCCTTTTTCACCTCGAGGAAGCGCGACGCCGTCATGCCGTGCGACGCCTGGTAGAACTTGGCCATTTCCCACATGGTCTTTGACTGCAGCGCTCCGTTCCAAAAATCGGCGCCGCCGATGCGCGATTCCTCGACGATGCAGGACGTCTTGCCAAAGTCGAAGGCGCGAAGCGCGGCGGAAATGCCCGCGGGCCCGCCGCCCACCACGCACACGTCGACCTTGCGCGCGAAGAAAAAGAGCGAACTGCGGAACATCACTGCCTACCTCTTTTTTTTTTTTTCTTCTTTTCCTTGTTGCTGTTGTGTGGCTCGTGTGTGTGGCTTTTAGTTGGCAAATGAGGAGGGAGGAGAGGAGGGGGCGGTGGTCGGAGGTTTGGTTCTGTCTTTTGCGTTCTGAGGGAGGTGTGGGGCGGGGGGGGGGGGGGCGACCAGTAATAAGCGTCCGGAGGAGGGCATGTGTAGTGGTGCTTCCCCCCCCCCCACATGGAGGGAGCGACAAAAAAAAAAGTCGCAACCAGCAGGATTCGAACCTGCGCGCGAGATCACAGCTGATTTCGAGTCAGCCCCCGTAACCACTTGGGTATGGTTGCCTCGTGCGAAACCGCACCAAGGTGAGTATTGGTGGGGAGGAGGGAGCGAGGCGAGAAAAAGTGACAGGAGCGGGGTTCGAACCCGCGCCTACGAATAGAAGAGAACTTGAGTCTCCCGCCTTAGACCACTCGGCCATCCTGCCCTTAGCTGTTTTTCAGGACAGCTCAGGCCAAGCACTGAAGGGGGGACGACGCGGTGCCCTCTTCCCTACCTACCTACCTTGGTGACTAGTGCGTTTGAAAGGAGACGGAGGTGGTGGGAGGTGGTATGGAGGAGCAGACGTGTGATTCTGGTGAAGTGCGTGACATCTCTCTTTGTGTTGCTTTGGGGAAGTTGTCTAGAAGGAGCGAAGACGCACACACATGGTCAAAGAGAGAAGTCTACGGTTGTCTCAGCTTCTAAACTTGAGCGCGCTGGCGGCCGGGGTGACCTCGGGCGACGCGAGCACCTCGTGGCGCTGCGCCACCTGGCGCACGTTGCGCAGCTCCTTGTCTATGAGCGCGGCCATCGCGTCGGCCTCCGCGGCCTTCTGCTGGAGCACCACCCGCAGCTTCTTGTACTCCGCCTCGGCGCGGCAGCCCATGCTCTCCATCCGCGAGGCGAGGTCGTCGTGGGTGCCGCGCAGCTCGCCAAGGCCGCCGTGCACCACGTCCACGTGCTCCTTCAGGCGCTGCAGGTTGCGCCGTGCCCACAGCTTGACCTCGTCCAGCTCGGCGGCCAGCGCGCGCTCGCCGTCCGCGCGCCGCGCCTCCACGCCGTCCAGCCGCCTCGCCGTGTCCTGCGCGGACTCGCCCAGTGCCTGCACGCTCTTCTCCAACGCGGCGACGCCGTCCGCGGAGGCCTTCCCCTCGCACTGCTGCTTCACACCAGCCAGCTCGCGCATCAGCTGCGCGGTGAGATGCTCCTGGCGCTGCAGCCGCGCCCGTAGCTCGTCGTTGTCCTTCTGCATCTCCGCCTCCCTCTCCGCCTGGAGGCCCTGCGAGAGCTTGATGAGGCGGGTCAGGTTCATGAGCTTCTCCTCAAAGGCACCGACGCGCTGTCCGAGGGCGTCGAGGCGCTCTGTGTACTCCTGCGCCGAGAGGGTGCCCCCAACGAGCTCGTGAATGCCCGTGGCGTGCTGCTTCCTGCCACCCGCCCCCGCCGCCGCCTCGCCCAGCTGGCTGTGTTGCAGGAACAGGTCAGCAAAGTCCATCATGTCTGTCTCGCTTCGCTTGACGCTTCGTTGCTTCTCAACAAAAGAAGGAGGAGGGAATGGCTGGTTCTCAGCACGCAAGGCGAGAGAGACGGGAGGAAGGGGGAGAGGAGTCTGCCTCCCTCCCCATATTCGTTAACCATGACTGTGCGTATCCTGTGTCACACTTCCTCTTCCTTACACCTTCATCTCTGTGTGGGGGCTATGTACATGGAACGGCGTCAAGCGGGAAGAAGGGAAGAGGAGGTGGGGGGAGGGGCTGGAACCCCCCACCCCCCTCTCCCCTTCGAGTCACAGTATCTTCACCTCGTCGCCAGTGTTGTCGCCTGTCAGCTGAATGGTGAGCATCTTGCTCGCGCTGTCCCACTTTGCGTCCGCGGTTCCCGCCACCACCCTGCGTGGCAGCGGGGCGATCAAAAAGTACTCGGGCGACGTCAGCGTGAGCTGGAACGGCTCCACCTGCAGGGCCAACCCGCTCGCCGACACCATCTTGGGCATCTCCACCTTCACCACCACCCCGTCGCTGGCCGCGCTCGACTCGTCGCGGGTGAAGTCCACGCCAAGGTACACGTCCTCGGCGCGAACTCGCTGTTGATACAGGACCGTGTACACCGGCTCCTCGGCCCCAGGCGTCGGTTGCGGCTTCGCACCCTTGGCGCCGGCTGGCGCAGCACCAGCGTTTGCCCGCGCGGCCGCCGCGGCAATGGCCGTTGCCCCGCTGCCCCCCGCCTTGAGGCTAGCGCTGTACAAAGCCCCCAACTCCTGCTGCGTCCAGATCTCGTTGCCTTGCGGCCGAACCACCCGCTCCGCCTCCGCGCGCTGCTGCTGGGCTTTCTTGCTATGCGTCGGCAGCGGGAGGTGCAGCTGTTGGTCCACCACGGTCGAGGGAAGGGGGACGGCTCCCACAGAAGCCGCACCCTCCCGTTGAGCGCCTGTGGCATCATCTGATCCTTGGAGGCTGAAGCCCGTCGTCTGTCCTTGTGGGCGGGTGAAGTTGGCGTTCTTGTCCAGCATCTGCGCCAGACTCTCCCAGTCCTTTGCGTTCAGCGCTGACATGCTGCAGCAGCGGTGGCTACGATGTATGGGTACTCGTGTACGTGTGTGGTGAGACCAAAACTAGATGTGGGATGCAGAGAGGAACGGGGGGAGAGGGGGGGGATCGCTAACAGCAAGGGGTGATGGAGGGACAACGTACGTGCGTCAGTCTTACGACAGTGCAACGGAGTTCCTTTCTTTCCCGCTCCTCTCCCCTTTGGTGGCTCTCCTTCGGGCCCACTCGGGCACCACCCATTGTGCAATAGGGAAAAGGTGCTTTTTTTGTGTGTGTGGGGGGGGGGGGGGGACAGGAAGACGTAGTGTAGGCAAACCAACAGCGTGGTGTAGGTCACAGTTTGCTCGTGACGATGGGAGTGGTGATGGTGGTGGGAGTAGTGGACCCAACGCCCCTTCCCTCGTCCACCTGCCACACGTCCTTGAGGAGCGACGCAATGCTTGGACGGGACACCAGGACCGCGAGGAACTGCTTCGCCTCGAACGGATCTAGCACCGTCACGCGCAGTTCGCTACCGTTTATCGTGATGCAGTTGAGGGCCTTGTGCTCCAGCACAGACAGGGGCAGCGCCTTGCGGTGCGCCGCGTCCCAGGACCACCACAGCTGCACCATCTTCTGCGAGTGCGCGTTAATGTACCGCAGTGGGATCCTGTCCACGGGGCGGGGCTGGACGTGAAAGATGCGCTGCATCATCGCCTTGTACGCCGCGTTCACGTGCACCGACTGATTGTCTGGGTCCTCGAGCGCGCGCACGGTGTTGTAGTACTCCATGAACTGCATCAGATGCGTCGGCCAGCGCACCACCGCCATCTCCTGGGCAGCAGCCGCCCCGCTCTCTCGTCGAACAAAATGCGCCAAGATGCCGTTGATGGAGTGCAGCTGTTCCGTCCGCTCCAGCATCTCGCGCAGCATGGGCTCCACCTTGCTCACGTACTGCTGAAGCTCCGGAATGCCAAAGCCCACACTGCCCAGGACGTACTCGCGCAAGTAGCCCTGTGGGCGGATCGACGGGAGCTTGAGGCGGGAGGGGCTGAAACGCGATGGCGCGGCAGGTGTCTTGCTCACGGCTGCTGGCGTGCCTCCCGTCCCGGGAGAGGTGGACGTCGCCGCTGCTTTCCGGGACGCTGCGCCGGCGGTAGTGGCTGCGTTGTCCTTTCGGCGTCCAGCCGAGGCAGCCGGGTCACGGCTCTCGTCGGCAGCGGGCGGCAGCTCCGGCATGATGGGCGACCGCGCAGCCAACTCTGGCGGTGCGTCGCTGGCGGGTGGCAGGATCATGAGCGAGGTCGCGCCGCCCGTCCGGAGCACGCCGTCGTTGCCTGTCGCGACAGACCCGTCAGCGTTCGTGTGGGGGAGCATCACCATGTAGCCGCTGTGGGGCTTCAGCGTGTTTATCGGGTTTGGTGGGCGAACGTAGGCAATGACGCAGGAGTCGATGGAGTCGTGCTTCACCTTGCCCGTCTTCTGGAGGAACGCGCGGCTTCCTGGAGACTCAAACGTCACGGCTAACGTGTCCTCCTCAACGGCGCGGCATGCGGCCAGGACAGCGCCAAGGCTATGCCCGGTGTAACTCACCACCCACTCCTCCGGGTCCTGCATGAGCGAGATGGCCAGCGCCACCTGCCGCGAGAACTGCTCGGCCAGGTAGAACTGAATGGTAGGCTCCTCAAAGTACACCCACACACCCGCCCGCAGCGCCAGCACCTCCGAGGTCCCGCGCTGCGCGATCACGCAGTGCCTCATTGCGCGGTTCACGTAGGCCACCGCGTAGTAGCCTTCACGGTTCAGATGCAAACTCGCGCAGTCCAGAAAGACCTCCCAGCCTTCTGGGCATTTCACAGTCTCCTGCTTGTCCGCGTACGCCAACGCGGCCAGCCTTGCGTACGTGGGGTGCGACACCAACGGCAGCCCTGCCACGTCGCTGGCGTTCAGCTTCGGGCGACGGGCCACCTCCTCCAGGGAGAGGGTCCCCGAAGTAGCGGCAGCGTGTCTGGAGAACTTGAGCCCCATTCCGTACCAACGATAACAAAGACAGGCAGCGAGAGAGCTACGGAGAGTAGGGAGAGCAAACAAGCAAAACAAGGCCTCTTCAGTAAATGCTGTTTGCCAGTGTGGTCAAGAGGTGGGCCCCCGTAACACGTTCTGCGAGCTGCTTTCGGTTTGCGTGGGATGTAGCCGAGGGAGAAGAGGAGGATGCATTTGGCCCCCCCCCGCCCGCCTTTACTTCATTCCGGGACATGTGAGGGAGGCAAGCGCGACAGGGAAGTGACACACTATAGGCCTCCCGAGGGTTAGGTGGGCGGAGGACGAAAGCTCCTGTGCCAACAATCTCAGAGAAATGTGACGACACACACACACGCACACACTGCGAGACTCGTTGATTTCGTTTACTTGTTTAGTACGCATGAGACGGGGGAGCGGGGGCGAATAGAGTCAAGCCCAGACACTCAACGAGGGTTTTAGTAGATGCCGACGGCATAATGCTTGAGGTAGAGGAGGAAGGGAAATGGAGAGGGGGGTGCCGGGAGAGACGGAATGGCTCACCAGAAGCGGCGAGTGTCGTTCGCGGCGGGAGGGGGGAACAGAGGGGGATGAAGGCGTGTCAGAAGGGTGAAGAGCAGCAGGTGCGCCGACGACCCGCTAGCTGTCTTCTATCTCCTTGCCGTCCTTGTCGCGCCTCTTCTCCTTCTTCAGACTGCCGTGGACGGCGACCCCTTTGGTCGTGCCACCGTACACCTCGTGCAGGTTTTCAAAGTCGCTCTCCTTGAACTCCTCCTTGGGGTGTCGGGACTCGTAATGGAGAGCCATCGACTTCATGTCAGGCGCCGGAGCCATGCAGATCTTGCAGATGAAGCGGCTGTGGCCGGCTTGACCACCCTTGCGGTCCTGCAGACCGGTGGCGCCGCCACCCATGTTGGTTGTCGCCAGCTTGCTCTTCCGGGCAGTCTCGGCGGCGGTGTGCTTCGTCGGCTTAGCTTTGCCACCCATTGTTGTGCGACTGTGTGTGTCTGTGTGAGGGATGGAGTGTGAGGGATGGGGGGTGTGGGCTGCAGAGTACAGAGTTGGTGGGTTGTCTTACGTTCTTGTCCGGTTGTTGAAAGTTAAAGTCGACACAAAACCGACTGCACCGCGTTGACGAAGGAAAGGGGAAGGGGAGGGGGGGATCAAGCTGCGTCGAGAGAGTTGGCCCTGAATGGGGAGTGAGGAATGCACTGCAGATCTTGGTTGCCCACCTCTTCGTGACTGTCCCATCTTCCTCTCTTCTTCGTTGTTGTTCCTCTTGTTGCTTGGCACTTGTTCTTTCGTATGTGTGTGAGAGAGAGGGAAGCGGGGCCCTCCAATGACCTTCTCCTCCCCTCCTCCTCCTCGCGGAGTGAAGAGGCGGTCATTCCTTCATCCTTGATGAGAGTAAGCCGCTCCACACGTGGCGGCTGTCTGCGCTGTGGGGGAGGCAGGTTGTGGCGCTGCCTCGGACCCGGATCGCCCACGTCGTCGACGCGAACAAGTCCGCTGGTGCGGTGGAGAGCCGCAGCAACGACCTCTTCTTCATAAAGCGGGCGACAGGGAACGCGGCCTCTGTGGCGGGGGCGGGGGCGACGACAGGAGGACGGCGCGCCGCCGGAGACGAGACGAGGGCTGGGCCGCAACGGCCGTTCGCCTTGCCCCGCTGTGGCCGGTGCTGCCCACACCCCTGGTCGAGGCGGCTCCACCACGTGGGGCTGTACTGCCCGTACAGCACAGCCCATTTGCTCTCCAGACTTCGTCGCACGGCGGCTGGGATGGCTGGCGCGGGTGAGGAGGAGGTAGCAGCAGCGGGGTGCAGCAGCTGGCTCACCTCGCGCGCGACAAAGAGCGCGTCTTCTGGGTCCAGACGGCCCGCCCTGGCGGTGGCCCAGACGGTCGCGAACATGGCCCACCGCGCCCGCTCCGCCGTCGTGGTTTGCGAGGCCACGCGCAGCAAGAAGAAGCGGTAGTAGGCGAGGAACGATGGGTGCTCGCCTTCCTGCATGACAAGCAGAATGGTGTACGCGTTGCGCGGCGATAAGACCCGATGCACACGCTCTGGGCTCGCGGTGGCGCTGGGTGCCTCCAGCACGAACGTGTGATGGGCCTGCGCTGGTGGGGTAGCCGCCAGATCGTTGTCGGCCAGCTCCACCGCGGGCCCCAGCGACTCTTGCAGTAGGGCTTCCAGCAGGCCGCGCCACCGCACGTTGCCGCGGCAGTGGAGCAGCCTCACATAAAGCTGCTCCTCGGGCGAGACAGTGAGCAGCCCATTTTCCGCCAGCGAGTCCACAATGGCGGTGAAGTTGGGCAGCCCGCTGCGCGCCAGAGCGCAAACGCAGTCAAACAGCTCGACGGGCGTGGGTGGGGCTGGCTGGCTGCTGCTGAGGAACACCTCCAGGCACCACAGTGCGAGGGCAGGGCCACCGCCGCTTGTGTCAGCAGCGGCACCAACCACACGCGCCATCACGCTACCCGTGGCGACGCTGGGCAGGTAGTCTGGGAACGACTCGTGGACGCGCGCCAGCCACGCTGCTCCCCGCCGTGCCTGGTGGGAAAAGAGGTAGAAGCGCAGGGCCGTCCCGATGAGCGCGTCGTCGGCGCCGTGGTCAAGGGAGTGCAACGCGCCAAGGTAGACCTCTACGTATGTGGCATACAGCGCGGCAGCGTCCCACCGCTGGGCCTGCGTGGCAGACCGGAGCAGTGCATGCAAACACTTGGCCGTCAGCCACGTCGACGCGCTGCCACCGGTCTGGGTTCGGCACCAGTGCTGAAACACCTGCAGGAACACTGCGGCCCGCACACGCACAGTCTCCTCGTCCTCCTCCAGTGAGTACGCGTGCCCTTTGATGCTGTTGCTGCTTTTGGGGAAATGGCGCTTGCTAGCGTACTTCGCCAGCCGCACCGACGCCTTGAAGAAGACTTCCCCGTCGTCCTTCTCGGTGCCTGACGGGGTCAGTCGCAGCCAGGCCCCAATGCGGCTGCCCAGCTCTCCCACTGCTGCTGCTGTTTTCGGGGTGGTGGTGGTGGTGGTGGTGGTGGTGGTGCCGTCGCCGCCGCCGCGGTCGTTGAAGAGTCGTACACACCCGCAGTACACCCGCAGGCCCTGCATGGCCCCCGCTGTGGCGCACCACAACCCTTTGTCTGCAGGCGGCGAGGCACAGCAGGCGGCGTGAGTGTCCCGCGAAAGCGTGAAGCAGCGCTCGAGAAAGCGCAGGTCATCCGCGGCTGCGGCCGCCTCGATAACGTACTCGGGCACACCATCCGTGACCTTTGGCCACACGCCGGCAGCAGGTTCACCTCCCATCGCAATGGAGTCTGTGAACGCCGCCGCGCTCGCGGGCTTCGCTTCAAGCGAGGAGAAGAAGAGCTCACAGCATCGGTTGTGGAAGCCGACAGCGTAGGCCAACCTGCATGTCGCACCGACCCACTGCCGCTGCTGGGGTGTGACGAGCATCTGCCGCTCCCGGTGCTGGGTCAGTGTTTGCGTCACGTAGTCAATAAGCTCGCGGACTTCCTCT
>JASAOB010002452.1:0-14655 GCA_030849825.1 Herpetomonas tarakana | reverse complement strand
CCCTCTCAAACTGTCCCCTCCTCTCCTCTGCGTTCACTCGCAGGTAAGCAAAACCTCTGCAATGGCTGTCACTGCCATCCGTGTCCTGTCCTCTTTCTCATGCGCGTGTGTGTGTGCCAGTTTGTTTCGGCTGTGTGTCGGCAATCACGCCGTGGTCTCGCAGGAGCTACTGCACTAGCACCGGGAGGCGGTGCGGGAGTGAAGGATGAAGTTAGGGATAGGAGTACGGGTCTACCGAGAGCGTCTCGACACCTTGGCCAACAACAGTGATGAGTGTCGCCTGCTGCTTCTTCTGCGGAGGTGAGACGGACAGGCCACTGACGCAGCGCACGGTAATGCGAGAGGTGTCCCGCACGCGGAGAGCCGGCCCCTCTTCAGCCACCACGTCGAACACAACCACGCGCTCATCGTTTACGGCCACAAGAAGGGAGCACTGCTGCGCGCGCGCTTCCCCTTTGCCTAGGGTCGAAATAGCGGTAGCATCCGTGCCCGTGTGGGCCACGACGCCGCCGGCGCCTTCCGGGCACCATGTGACGCCTCGCCCGGCGGTGAGGCCAGTAGAGCAGGAGTGCAGGACCGACACGCCCTCGTTGCTCGACACGCGCAGCAGCACCACGTTGCCAGAATCGTGCATCGCGGCCAAGAGAAACGCACCGTGGGGAGCGCGGAGGTGTACCGCCTGACTGGTCAGCGCGTTCACACACGACTGCTCAAGTCTACGGTGGAACAGTGTGGTAACCTTGCAGTCGCCGTACGCCTCGTCGAGCCGCACCACGTAGACCCGTCCGTTGGTGTCGCCCGCAACCAGCAGCACACGCCCATCCGCGCTGGCTTCCGCGACGCACAGCGACACAATGGGCTTGGGGACGTCCGCGTCCAGCTGCGGAGGAGCGGAGAGAGTGACCTCGCACAGTGTCCACTCGCCCATTTCAGTGGTGGTGTCGGTCAGACGCACAACGCGAAGCGTAGCGTCGCTGCTGCCGACCACCACCAAGTCTCTCCGCGGGGCAACAACACTCATGAAGCGGGGGATGCGGTCCTCCGTTGCTGTTGCTACTGGTGGTGTTGTTGTGGGAACGGGCGCCGCCCGCTGGCGCTTGCCGACTCCCCCCGTGCCCTGCTGGCCCGTGAGCTCGGCGGCGGCGAGCACCCGTAGCTGGTGCACAGCGGACCACTCCCACACGCAGAGCGTGGACAGCCCACCGACGGTCACGAAGCGGAAGCAGTCTGTCCTGTCGCCTTCGCCTTTCTCGCTGCTGCTGGTGCGGATGGGGGCATCGCAGAGGGGCAACTCGGCAATGGCGAGAATATTTGACCGATGCGGACCCTTCACGATCGTGGGTGTGGGGCGAGTTGCCGCGTGTTCGTCGCCCTCACCGCAGCGGCCATCCAAGCAGAGGCTGCCGTCCTCGTTTCCGTGCACGAGCGCGCCAAACGCGGGGATGGCCAGGGTGCAGTTGAAGTCCTTGCCTGTGCTCAATCCCTCCCACACCTTCACGGCCGCCTCGTCGAACGTGCTCACCGTCTCAATGTGCAGACCGTCAGAGCAGTGGGTAAGGGAGACGTCACCGGAGGAACGGCACCAGTCCACGTGAACGAGACGCGGCGCCTTCACGTTGGCGAACTCGGCCACTCGCGTCCAGATGCGCCGGTCAGGATGGCTCCTGTGCACGAGCACGGAGGTGCCCAGCTGGGCGACGCAGACGCCCTGGGCGTAGTGAAGCACACGTGAGACCTCAAAGGGAAAGTGAAGGGGCCAAGGGACGAGAACGTCCGAGCCACAAGCGGATGGCCGAGAGGAAGCGCGCACATTCACTTCGGCAAAGCAGCCGCCGTCCGAGGACACAAACAGCCACAACTCCCCAGACAGCGAGGAGCCCTCTGCTTCCCTGTTTGGCGCCGTGCCGAGGCAAACGGAGTGGACAGGAGTGCGAAAGATTCGCTGCGACCAGCACGGCTGCAGCCGCAGCGGGGGAGCCGCCCTGCCGCTGCCACCAAGTGAGAGCTCATACACTCTCACGCTGCCAAGCTTGTCGCCAACCACCGCGGCCAACACGCCCTCCCTCACGCACAGCTGCATTGCGGTGGTGCGAAGCCCATGTGAGTCGACCAACGTGACCACCGCCGTGGCCATTGCCGCCGTCAGGGGGGCCTCCCGTGTCCCGAGTTTGACTTGTGTGAGGAGCACAGAGCCGCCTGTATGGGAAGAGAGGATCCACCAATGCGAGCCTTCCTCCTTGCTGCTGCTGGGGTCCCCGACCACAGCTGCTGCCTTCATCGCGGTACACTTCTTGTGGGAGACCCAGACAGGGAGAAGGACGGCACCGCAGGCACCACCGCAGACAATTAGCATGCCACCCTCAGTACCCACAAACGCCAGCTCCCTGGACACACCAAACAGGGCTGACGGTAGAAGATCCTTTGCGGTCATCGCAGGCTCCGCTGGCGCCTCCGCCCAGGTGGATAGGAGACGCGCCTGTGAAGGACTTGTCTGGCAGCTACTCACGTACACGCACCCCGGGACACAGAACCACGTCATGTTGCCCTCTGCACTTGTGCAGACACACCGCACCTGTGGCGTTTTCGGTCCAGCGGCTGCAGCAGCGACAGTGGCCCTCCTTCCTGACATCGTTGTTGTGGATTTATGGGTGGAGATGGGGACAGCGATGACGGCGCCATCGAAGCCCCCCGACACCACTGTCAAAACGCCATCTTCGCCCCCCGTAAGGCACACTTTGCACGTCCCTCGCCCTCCATGGAGCCCGCGGCGTGACACCCTCGTGGTGACGGCGGTGGGGCCTCCACTTGTCGCTAGAATAGCGGCCTCGTCGTTCGGCACCGCCAGTGAGTGAATGAACACGGCGCCGTCCTCGGTGGCCACCGCATAGAAAGCCACCACACCGCCACCCTCCTCCTCCACCTCCTCTCCTCTCAGCGCCATCAGAGCAACGTCAAAAACCCGTGTCGAGTACGCCACGGGTCCGTTCTCGCGAATGAGGCGGGTCCAGGTGGTTTCCGCCGAGGTGTCGGAGAGAAACACGGCTGCGGAGCGGTCATCACTGCACGTGGCCACCAGCACACGGTCGGTCTCTGGAACACACACGGTTTTCACGGAGAAGAGGGCGGCACACTTCGACGTGTGGGCCTCAATGCGTCCCCGCGCACGCACCGCCTTCCCGCCCCGGTCGACAGACCACACCGTCACGGTGCCGCCGTACGAGCCCGCAAAAACATGGGTCTCCCCATTACGCAGAACCACACAGTCGGCGGCCAAGACTAACGCCATCGTCGGACCTCGGAAGCACTGCATCAGCTGGTGACCGCACTCGTCCCGGCCTTGTTGCGTTAGGGCGTGCTCGGTCACCGATAGCAGGACGTTGCTTGACGTGACTGCAAGGAACTTGGCCGAGTCGAAGCGCACACTCATGACTCGTCCCCTCGCCGAGAACGGGATATCCCAGTAGGAGCGCTCCGTCTCGGACAGCGGCACGGCGAACAGTCGGTCACCAGCCCCCGCGACAACCCACTGCCGCGAGCTCGCGAGAGCGGTAATCATCGATCCGCAGGGCAAGGATGTCAGGCGCCGCGGTGTGGCATGCGTTGTGCTGCCGCCTTCCCCCACGAAGATCTGGTTCCCCACGGCGAACACAACCCGCCCCGCGTGGCACGATATCGCCGCGATCGGGCCATCGAGCACATGACGGGTGGGCAACGACAGTGGCGATGGTTTCATGCTGCTTTCTTCTTCCTCCGGTCGCTTACGTGGGGAAGCTGACATGCGTGTGCGCACGTCGACCAAGAGCGCCGAAAACAAGCAAGAAAGATGAATGAAGAGAGACGAGAAGGAGGGATCAATACGCACATGCAGTAGATGCAAGGCAGTTCCAGTTCGAAGGCATCATGTAAGGCTGCAGAGAGGCACAGGACAGCTAGCCCCTCGCACCTCCACCACTACGACTTCCCTTAACGTGAAATGTGATCGCACCACACAAGCACTGTCCTCGTCCACTCCGCGTTTGAGAGACCCTGGACAATGTGAGAATCAGAGAGATAGGAATGAAGAGAGCCCATATGTAAGCAAAACGCCACACCGTGTGGAGTGTTTGCGTTCTTGGCGTGTTTCGTGGGACGAGGGCAACACCTCGGCCGCACCCCCCTTTCTTCGGTGCTCACTCTGCTCTGGCATCGTCAAAGGTCCCCGTACCGCTCGTGGTTGTCGTCCACCTTCCGCTTGACAATGGGGTGGCACACCATGGAGAGACGCTTCGGGGGACGCTGAATGAAGCCCTGTATGCAGGCGCGCCTGTCGTACAGCTTGGCAATGTACGTGCAGGTGCCCACCTCTTGAATATCCATGCTCGTGTCTGTGTCCAGGTCACCGTTCTCCAGGCAGCGCAGCTGCACCTCTGTTTGCCGACGGCCACCCGTCAAGTCGCACTCGTCACCCTTTGTGTAGAGAGACGAGAGGTAGAAACCCTCGTGATCGCGCTGCAGCGTGTACGTGGTCTTGCCTTGGCGCAGGCGTGCAATGTGGGGGTCGTTGCTATCCGCCATCGTTGTGCGGGCCCACTCATGCGTGTCGACGCCCATGTAGAAGACATCGTTGGTGAACGTCTTCACCTCGCTCTTCCCCGTGGCGCTGTCCGTCACCGCCATCTGATACTCGTGCTGCTGGCGCACAAACTTGCCGAGAGAGAGGATGTACGTCCAGTAGCCCCTCTTCGTCACGAACTGCCCCTTGCTGCCAACCGCGTGCTCTATCGGCTGAGTCATCATCACAGGCAGGACATCACCCGGGTGGAACAAGTAGTTGTCCTCGCTTCGTTCCAGTCTCGGTCGTTGTTTGTTCATGTTCTCTGCAATGAGGGCCTCCTCGCTATCGGGTAGTTCGCAAATGTAGGAGGAGCCGTTCGCCTGCCGCATCGGGTAGAGGCGTTCAGGGGGAACACGGCGCATATCCTCTGCCGTCAGCGGGTGGGGGGAGAAGACAACGTCGTAGAGGAAGCGGATGTCCAACTCTCGCGGCACCCCAAGCAGGGCCTCGGACCTCACAACACACAAGCACAGCACGACTATCGCGCCGAGGTAGTAGGCATGGGATGGTGGCATAGGAGACATGTCTACGAAGAACTGCCGTCTTCTTCTAGATTTCTTCTGCTGAGCAGCAAGAAAAAGACCCTCAAGAACGACGTGGGTCAAGGAAGGAGGAGAGAGAGAAGCAGGGGAGCTAACTCCATGATTGCGGCACGCCTCAACAACGACGATGTGGCTATGACGAATGGGGTGGTAAGGGAGACACGCCTGACAGTATCGACCCACGTGCTCGCTCGCTCACTCGATCTCTACCGTTTCTCTTTTTTATTGTTCGTCCTCCTTCTAGCAGACACACAAGCACACGCACAGAAACACTCGTTCTGCGGAAGGACATGTACGCGAGGGGACGGACGTGCCCTCGCCTATGCATCAAGGCAGCTACCCGTCAATGGGTTCTCGGGAAGTTCGGCACCGAGAAGTAGCCGGAGTTTGGCAAAGAGGAGCTGCACTTGCTGCAGGTCAAACAGCGCGGGGCGTAGTTCCTTCTCGAACGGCGTGGGCCAAAACCGGTCCTCGCCTGTCGCACCAACAAACGCCTCGCAAGACGACAGGGTGGTGGTCAGCAGCAGTCCACGCACCTCCTCCCTCTTCTCCTGGCTCACCTGCTCTAGTGGAGTCGCGAACACCTCGAGGAGCGTCAAGATGGCGCGGTGCAGAGGATCCACGTGGTCGTACGTCGAGAGCTTCGTCTCTTGTCCGCGAATCAGCCGCAAGGCACTCGTCGACGTCGCCACTGCGTTGTCGCGCACAACGAGCAGCACAGTGTGGTGAAGACGAAACGGGGCGTAGGTGGGGTATAGCACGATCAGCTCCTCCAGTGACGCCGCGCGACGGGTGAGGGTGGCCTCATGCGAGGACAGCGACGTTTCGCAGAAGCGGAGCCACTGCGCTGTGGTGCCAGTGATAGACTTCCTGCATGGTGTGCGGCTCCAGTTGAACAGCCTTGGGTAAGCGGCTGACCAAGACAGCAGATTCACCGATCGTATCAGCGACGTTGCGTGTGAGGTCGTGTCATCTTGCCAGAGCGCGTACTCGACGAGGACGACACTGTGCAAGTGCACCGTTGACGCCAACCAGCTAAATACCGTCCGCGGCAGGGAGCCGGTGGCTTTGGGCAGTACGTATGGTGAGCGCAGCCATAGCATCTGCTTCAGCGTGTCGTAGGCCACGTCCGCGGCACGAGACAGGACGGGGTTCAGACGATGCTTCAGGTGAGCTTCGTACTGTCTGAGATGCGCCGTCGTCTTGCCCTCACGCCCTCCCTGCTGCCGGCCAGCCTCCACGGTGGCGTCCGCGTCGTCAGCCGCGACGATTTGCTCCAGCATAAGCTCCGCGGTGCAGCCAACGTGCGTGGATGCCTCGGCGAGGTCGTTGAATCCGGAAATCGTCCTTCTCTCGTGCAACCCCTCCACTGCGCCGCTCAGCAGCGCCAAGTCATCGTCCGTGACAAGCGCCACCGTGCCTGGTGAAGCCATCCGGGAGGCGTAGAAGACGATCAGCGTGAGTACAAACGCGCACGTGGCCAGGAGAAATGCACGATTCCGAGTGGTCTCCCACCACCACTTGGACTGCTTCCGGCCCCTGCGTCTGTCCCCCGTGCCGCTGGGTACCCTTGTTGCACAGGCGTTGGCTCTATTCCTCATGGGGAAAGGTGTGAAGGATCGGCAAGAGTACAGGAAACCAAGATGAGACACCGGGGGCGAGCACCTGTTGGGGAATCTGTCGTTGTGCGATGATAGGACAGGCAGATCTGAATGAGCCTACAGCGGGGGAAGTCGAGGTTGGGTGAGGGGAAGCCAAATTGCTGCAAGGGGAACACTCGAGAACTGGAAAGCCCATATAGCATTTGTATATATATGGCCTCGTGTCTTCCTCTGTGCCACCCACATCGCACGGCGTACCTCATGCTTGCTATCCGTAGCCACGCATCCTTTCCCCCTGTCACCATCCCGACGCTCATGCTCTATTCTTGTTCATCGCGAATGGCAAAGGCATAGAGAGAAAGGTAGAAAGATGGAAACAGCACCGGAGCAATGAGGGAGAGGGAAGGGGGGGGGAGGTAGTCGATAATGGCACCAGGGCCCTTTCAAGGAAAAGATAAACGAGGTGAAGTAACGCCAGGGGAAAGGGTGGATGGGATACGTGAAGCGGAGGGGGGGGGGGGGAATGAGAGGTTGAATGCGAAATATGCTACACAGATCGACATGTGGCGAGTTCACTCTCTTCTCCCCTGGCGTTGCATCACGGAGCGAGAGTTATAGCACGACGACACCCATTACACAGACAGACAAGCACAGCCCCCCACCCCATGAAGAAGCGCATGGGAAGAGGGGGAGGAGCAGGTAAAAAGGAGCTGTCGAGCAACACGTCTGGGGACGGAGGGCACAACAGCAGCAGCAGCAGCAGCAGCAGCGTGGGTAGGCGGCTATGTATTGACGCCGCTCATGGGCGACACGTGCGTGCTTGTGCCTTCGGGGAAGCCAGAGTTGTTGATTGGTGAGGCGTGTGACGAGACGTGGTCCGAGGTAGAATTGCCCTTTGTGCTGCTGCGCTTGTAGGCGGAGGCCTGGCGATGATGCACGACCCCGTCGCGGGCGGTGTACTCGTCGAGGACCTCCATTGTGAGGTCGGTGAAGTCCTGCACCAGCACGCGTGGCACGTCGAGCTGCAGCTTCTCTGGCTCCGTGCTCACGTCCACAATGAGGCAGAACTTCTCCAGGCAGCTCTTGGAGAAGCCGTCGGTGCCGTCCATCACGAGGATGGCGCGGCCGGGCGCGCAGTCCATGCTCTTCGCGCACGCGTCAAAGTAGTCCGTCTCGGGGCGCCACCGCAGCCCCAGCTCGTCCCCCTTGTTCCGGTCCAGAAAGTCATCGAACATGAAGCGCAGCTCCGGCGTCTCCTCGAGAATCCAGCGACCATTCTTGCTGCCGGAGACGCAGCCAATGGCGATGCCGCACTGACGCAGGTTGGCAAGCAGCTGGAAGGTGCCCTCGCGGAAGCGCAGCCCGCGCTCCTTGACGAGCCGGCGGAAGCACAGCAGCTTCCGCATGAGCAGTCCGTTCGCCGTGGGCATCTTCTCCGAGTCGTCGCGGTCGCCTGTGGGCAAGGGGTGGCGGTCGAACCGCTTGAAGATCTCCGTGAGGCCCGTCACGGGCTTCATGTGCCGCAGGTACGCCAGGTACAGCTCCTTGGACATGGCGAAAGTGGGCAAGTCGGTCTCGTGGAAGTAGGACTCCAACGTTTCCTTCCACGCATCGTAGTGGAAGGTCTCAATGTCGAGAATAATGGAGTCCATCTCGACGAGAACGCTGTCAAAGTCGAACACGCGGATCTCGCGGAAGAGCCGCACCGTCTCTGGGATGCCCTTGCGCAGGTGGATGCGGCTGGACTCGGCGTGAATCACGAGGAGGTCCTCCACCTCCTTGGTGGTGCTCTCCAGGGAGTACGTCACCATGCGCTGCGTCACCGCCACGCGGATGAGGCAGCCCCGGTGTCTGGCGTGGAACTGCATCTCCTCGCAGTCGTCCGGCAGCGTGGGGTTGAAGTGCAAGGTCCCCTGCGTCACACGCATGCCGCCGAACCCCACAGCAAGCCCCCACCAGGAGCCGGCGGCCGTGGTGAGGTGCATCCCGCTGCCCGTGTTGCCAATGATGTTGTCGAGGTCGACAAAGAGCGAGCCAGTGAAGTTGGGCATTGCCTTGTCCATTTGGCGGAGCTGGGAGCTGATCACGGCGTTGATGACGTGCCGCAGGGCGGAGTCATTAGACGTGATTGGCGCGTAAAAGGTGAAGTTTGCCTTGCACTCGTCCTGCGTGAAACGGTCCGGTTGCAGCATCATGGCGAGAAGGACGTCTGGAATGCGGCACACACGGTGGCGGTAGATGACGTTGGGGTGGTATCGATGCAGCAGCGCCTCCTTGTGGAAGCCGTTGAGCTCCTCAAAGTTCCACGCCTTCTTGCGCATGAAGAGCTCGTCCACGGGATGGATGCGATGCTCCCCGTCAAAGGGCAGCACCATCTTGGACGCGGCCCGATCGAGCTCCGCGATGTCCTCCTCTGTGGCCAAGGAGTGCTCGAGAATCTCCCGCCAGCGCACAATCCAGGTTTCTCGAAAGTAGGCGGCTATCTGCACCATCCACTGCATGTGCTGCTGCGCCATGAGATTGGTGAAGAAGTTGTCGTGGAGGTCGCCGGCGTACATGTCTGGCCCCGCGACGGATCGCAGGTGGAATTGTCCCTTCTCCCACGTGCCCCACTCCAGCCAGACGAGCGCCGTCGACAAAGCCACCTCGGCCCCGCCCTCGGCAAGGATGCTGTAATCGCTCGTCGCAATGACGTACTGGCGCATCGCATAGGCAATGACCGCGTTCACAAAGAGAAACGCGGCGCAGTACGGGGCGGGGTTCTCTGTCCCCGTGATGGTGCGGAAGGGGTAGACCGCGCCGCGCGGCAGATCGAGGTCGCTGGCGATGCTCTTGGCTTGGCACAGCGTGTTAATGCGGAACTGCAGGAGCGCGCGCGCCTTCTCGGGACAGGTGTGCGCGAGGCAGGGGATGACAAACGTGTCCACGTCCCACTGGTGCGCGCCGCCAATGTTCTCGCCCGTCAGTCCGCGAGTGGGGAAGCCGTACCGGGAGCGGAGGCCGCAGGTCATGCTGAGCTGCAGCATGCTGTACCGAATGGCCCCCTGCATCGAGGGCGACCCTTTGTAGCGGACGTCCGCCGTCTCCCAGAAGCGACTCATCTCCGATTTGTTCTCCTGCGCGAGGGCGTCGTAGCCGAGGGCCGCGGCCTCACGCGTGCGCTGGACGGCAATCTCCCCAATGTCCTCCTGCATCGCGTCGTCGTCGACGAAGAAGCCGATGATTTTGTTCAGCTCAATCGTCACGTAGTCGGAGATGATGCTGGTGAAGAAGGTTTCCGCGCCGCTGTCGGTCTCGTTGCACTTTGGCGCCAGCGATGTCGGCGCCGCGATGCCTTTGGACGTGCCTCCCGTGCCGGGGAACACGACCCCGGCCCCACTCGCGTTTGCGGGGCTGGCGGTCGGGTTCGACAGCGGCGAGCGCGATGCCTCCGCAAAGCTACCATTGTTCGAGTGGCTGCTGCCGAGGCTTGTGACGCTGGCCCCGGAGAACTGCTGCACGTCCTTCACGTCCTGCGTGATGGAGTTGCACGTCTCCATCGCCGCAACGCTGAGATGGCGGCAGCTGTTGCGCGTGCGCACCTGCACGACGCTCACCGCTTCTTGAATATTGAATCGCGTCAGCACGTTCTCGATGCCACATGACCGCCGCGTTATCGCGTCGTCGGGGACGTCGGTGCGGGAGAGGATGCGAATGTCAGTGCTCTTCACGTTCTTTGCGGACACCCTGAAGCGGACGGCGGCGATGTTGCGGCGCTTCGCGGAGACAAAGCGAGTGCTCTCCAGAATAACCTCACGGCCGCTATGCGCGTGGGACTCCCACACGATGCGGCGATGCAGTTCACCGGTGCGCACGTCAAGCTTCCGCAGGTGTGACAGGATCCTCCCCGTCGCGCTGCTCACGTGCTCCCCTCCCACAAAGACGTCGATGCAGAAGGGGTTCGGCGCGCGCACCAAGAAGCCTTCCTTGGTGCACTGTCCCACCGAGAAGGCCCGCGTCCGGTTCAGCAGCAGGCGGTGCTCGTAGAAACCCGCCACACAGCACGCACGGAAGGGCTGCATGGCCGTCATCTGCTGTTCTGTCGGGTTGGCGTTCGCGTAGTTCCCGCCCACGGGAAGCGGGGCCTGGCTGTTCGGTCGCGTGTGCACGCGGCCGTGGCCGTAGCCGTAGCCCTGGCTGCCCAGACTGCCTGGGCTGCCGTATCCCTGTGAGCTGACGTACGGGACGTGGCTGTTCGCATGGTGGAGGCCGTGATGGCCTCCTTCGTTAGGCCGTGGGCTGCCCACTCCGTGTCGATGATGGTTGCTGCCGCCGCTGCTGTTGTTTGAGTTGCCGCCCATCTCGTGGTTGCGGAAGTAGGAAACATTCAACAGCGTGTCCGACTCCTCCGCGAACCCGCGCACGCCAATGAACCCGTTGCCGATGGAGAAGAGAGACTCGCTCACGGCGACATCCTGCAAGGCGGGCATGGCCGTCTCACGCAGCTCCCAGTTGTCGCACTGGAATGGTGACTTCCTGCTGAAGGAGTAGTACGGCGACGTCGTCGTCGAGCTTCCCTCCATTGTTCAGGAACAAAGGGGGTGAGAGAGGGGAGAAGAGGAGGGGGAAGGGAGGGACAGTGGGTAGGCGTACTGCTACTCACGTCTTCGAACCCTACCGGTACCGACGGCTCAACGCAGCCGGTGGAAGTAGTAGTGGGAAAGAGGGGGAGAGTGAGGGGAAATGCGGAAGAGAGAGGACACTAATGAAGTATATATTGATATTGTCGCCAAAGCAAGATACACACCTGTGCAACACCAGAGAAGGCAGAGGGCCACAGCAGCTACAAGGACGGAACAAAAGAGAGTGAGGGGGGGGGACTAATGGAATAGAAAGGAGCAGCTGTTGGACAGGAGGACGGCCAGTAGGAGGGAGAGAATGGGGTGCGGCGGGAAGGGACTGGTAGGAGGCATTCGCAGTATCGGCAGAGGCACTGCCAGCTGCACTGCTCTCTCATGAGCATGAGCTGCGAGTTCTCTCTCGCCCCCGGTCTTCCTTGAACTGTTTCTAGGAGAAAGGAATGGGGGAGGGAACCCAGAGCAAAACGACAGGGGAGGAACTACTCTACACGAGGAAAGACAGAGGCAATCACCACTGTGGGGGAGGGGGGGAGGGGGGGAGGGGGGGCTGCACGCACTACTGCTGGAAGTTGGGATTGCGGTGCTTGGGTGTTGGGGCCGCCTGGGACGCCCGCGCAGAGTGCGATCGCCGCGTCGGACGCACCTTCCGATGGATGGCCGTGCGTAGCTCCGTGAACTGCCTCACAATGGCGTCCTGGTCAGCGCGGTACTTCATGGCGAGCTCGCGGGCTTGCATGTCAAGATGCGCGTCCAGGTCGCGTAGATTCTCCTCCAGTCTGTCGTCCTCAATCAGTTTGCGCTGTACCAGGCGGTGAAGCTCGACGATCTTGTCCTCCGCTGCGAACTGCTCCTCTTCCAGCGCGGAGCACCGCTGCTGCGATGTCTGCCACGCCTCAAGGAGGTCGGCGTACCGGTCCTGCAGCTCCCCAAGCAAGCGTTGCAGCGCGGCGTAAATCTTGCCCTGCTCCCGTTGGAGAAGAGAGCTGGGGCCACCGCGCAGGGCAAGTGCCTCGCTGCTCCCATTGTCAATGTCTGAGAAGGGAATCTGCCCGCCGTAGCGATGCACGAGCTCCGCAATGGCCTCCAGAAAGCCAACCGATAGCTGGCTGTCGAGGTGGTGCGTCTCCCCCTCGAGACGCCGGGCCTGAGCGTCGCAGGAGGCTGCCCGCAGCTTTTCTGCCACAAGTCGGGACCAACTCTCCCACTCCGACAGCGGCGCACTCACGACCGGCGCACGCGCTCCGAGCTCCTCTGAAATCACCTGCACACAGCCCTGGATGCCGGCCAACTGCCTGCTCAGACCACGTACAACCTCGGAGAGCGCGTTCCTCGTGTGCGCCAGCAACCCTTCATCCTCTGCGGTGCCGCGCCTGCGCACACTCGGAGCGGAGATCCCGTGCATGAGCGTCACCAGATCCTCCACGCTCACCTCCACATCGCGGTGGATCTCCTCCACGGTGTTGCCAGCAAGGGACATGAGCTTCTCCGACAGGAGCGGCCGACGGGCCCCAGTGGCACGCAGCAGCTCGACATCCTGCTCAAACTCCTCGCTCTGTCTCAGCACTCTCCGCCCCAAAAGAGGAACGAGGTACTGCACAAAGGCGTGGTAGGCTCTTTCCTGTGCCGCTGCCAACGCGGCAGCAGACTGCTGTGCCGCCTCCCAATCCTTCCCTGCGAGCGGTGCCTTGGCGCAGCGTTCCACGAGAAAGGCAAACAGGTGCCTCAGGCTCTCCACGGTGTCCGTGGTGTCACCCGAGGACGATAGTGGGAACTCCATCCTCCCCAGCGTGTCGCGCTCGCGCGCCATCGTCACACAGTGTTCGAGCAACGCACGCAGCTCTCGCTCAAGAGATCTGTGCTTTGCCGCGGCGTCGGACCCGGCCCGGCGCTCCGTGCTCAGCTCGATGCTCAGAGCCTCTACTCGGCCTCTTAGGGTATCGATGAGAGTGTTCAACTGCTGCACCTCGTCGCGGTGCGCCTCCTGAACCCGCTCCGCGGCGTGCAGCGCTGTTCGCGCCGTGGCGGCACGCTCCTCCGCGCCGCGTAGCGCATCCTCCTTCCGCTCGAGCTGCTGGAAGCACCGATCGACAACCTCCTCAATGGCAACGCAACGATCCTCCCCATCAGGGATGAACTGGCGTCGCACTTCGCCGTGCTTTATCATCAGCGCTTGCGTCTTCTCCACAAGATCCTCGGCGGCATCCTTGAGCTTGTTCCGCTCACCAACCACAGCGTCAAGGGACGCCGATAGCGCGGCGATCTCCCTATCGCTCGCGAGCTCCTTCTGCGCCGCTTCGTTCTCTTGCACGCGGAGCTTGTGGCTGAGGCTGTCAAACTTGAGGAGCATGTCGTCAACCGCCGCATCATTGGCAAGGAGTTGTGCTCCCGTCAAGGGTGTCTGATCGAGGCCGCGTTGGAGCCGACGGAACGCCCGCTCTGCCCACGAGATCATTGCCTCGCTCTCTGCGAGCTGACCGCGCAACGCAGCCTCGTTGGCTGAGGTGAGCTGCAGCCTTGCCAGCTCTTCACGTCGGAGGCTGTTCAAGGCTTCCTCCGCTTCCTGCTTGGCGTCGCGCAACTCCACGTTTGCCGCCTCCAGCTTCTGCATCCTCACCTCCAGGTCGGAGGCAGCGGCTTTGCCTCTGGCCAGCGCCAGCTGCGTCGCGGCTTCCTTCTCTGCCAAGTCGGCGGCCGCCTGGAGGAGCCTTCCTAAGCACGACTCCGCGTTCACTTCCACGTCCAGCGACGGAAGCAAGACGCCTGCGAGCTCCTTTACAAAGTCCGCGAAGGTTCGTGCCTGGTCAGCCAAGTCGCCAAGCCGATCTTGCTGCAGCGTCATCTCCTCGTCCCTTCGGTCCCTGTCGGCTTCCGCGATGGCCAGCGACTGCCCCAGCTCTGCGACACGTGCCTCGCTCGCAGACAGTTGCTGCCGCGTGGCCGTAAGCAGAGACTCACAATCATCTTTCGCAGCCGATGCTGCTTCCATGCGGAAGAGGGCGTCCCTCACCAGCTGTATGGCGGACGTCGAATCGGCCCCCATGCCATCACGGAGAGCGCAAAGTGCTTCCTCGCACAACAACCTGGCAGCAGCCGCTTCTCTGAGCGCTTCCCCTACCTCGCGAACTGCGTCTTGAAGCGAGGACGGACAGGTCCGCTCCGTGTGCTCCTGAAGTGCTCGCGCGACGACGTCGACAGCCCTCTCCGCCTCCGCTTCTAGTTCCTCTGTCCGGGCAACGATTGCACGAACTTCGTCTCCATGAAGGTCCTGCACAAACGCCGCGGTCCTCTTCTGGTGTACC
>JASAOB010002451.1:0-14643 GCA_030849825.1 Herpetomonas tarakana | reverse complement strand
CCTTCGGCGACGAGTTGGGTCTCTCAACAGAGTCCTTCAAGAGGGGGAGGGAGAACACGAGACGACTGCCACCACCAAAGAAAGAACGAAACAGATGGATGCACTCGAAGAAATAGTAAGTAATGGCGAGAACAAGGATAATTAAGAAGAGCTAATACACATCAGTATGTGTGTACGGAAACTACTGGACAGACAACGGAGGAGACGGAAATTGCCGGAGAGAGAGAGAGCCGTGAATGGCATACCAGTGAGCACACATCAAGACCCGCAGTGGCACGTCACAAGAAACATAAGACAGTGGGAAGTACCCCCTCACGGTGCTCCCGCTTCCGTTTCTGTGACGGCGGCGCGTGTGTACGTGTGTACGTGCGTGTCAAGTGGGGTGCACCTTCCCGATGCGATTCTCTCTCCTTCACGCACCTTGCCGCTCTCCCAGTCGCCTTTGTACGTTCATTTTCTTTCGTCTTCACCCTCTCCACTGAGAGGGAGAGAGGGCAGACAAGAGCATCATCCACGAGAAACGTAAAGGCTGGTGAACCAAACGTGAGGTGGGGGTTTTCTTGGGGGGGGAGGGGAGGAAGAAAGTGAGATCTATGGAGGGGGGGGGAGGGAGAACAAGAGGTGCCACGGCCCGCTTGTCAGCTGGCCCCTTGTCCGGGAGAGAGGTACAGGAGGAGGGGAGCGGCGTCCTTCATCCCTCCTTTCCTCTTCTTCTTCAAACACCCCCTGTGTGTCCCCCTCTCCCTCTTCCTCTGCCTTTCTCCTCCGCGAACCTCAGAGAGAGAGAGGGGAGAAGGTGCACACGTGTCGGGGTAACAGCGACGGTAACACGCCGGGGGAGACAGACAAAAGGGCAAAGAAGAAGACAGGAGGAAGAGGACACGGGAGTGTGGAATGGTGCGAAGAAGAAGGGAACAGAGGGGGGAGGCAGGGCATCTCGACCCTCCTTGTACAAGAGCCAACTGCAGACCAACAACACGTGGGTCGGCGCGTGCGCGTCAATGCGTCTGTGTGTGTCACGTCTACCATTGACAGAGTGGTAAGGGGAAAGGGGGGGGGGGTGTCAAGTCAGCATTGTTGTTGAGCTCCTATATCATCTCTCTCTCCTTCCCACCGCAAAGCCGAAAGGGAAGTAGCGGGACATGGCGGTAGCGATGGTAGGAAGCAAGTAAGGATCCCGTTGAGCTGCTAGTGACTTTACGCGGCAACCTTCTTCGCAGCCTTCTTGGCGACCTTCTTCGCCGCCTTCTTCGCCGCCTTCTTCGGCGCAGACTTCTTGGCAGCCTTCTTCGCGCCGGCCTTCTTCTTCGGCGCAGCCTTCTTCGCCGCCTTCTTCGCGCCGGCCTTCTTCACGGCGGCCTTCTTCTTCGGCGCGGCCTTCTTCGCCGCCTTCTTCGCGCCGGCCTTCTTCACGGCGGCCTTCTTCTTCGGCGCAGCCTTCTTCGCGGCCTTCTTCGCGGCGGCCTTCTTCACGGCAGCCTTCTTCGACGGCGACGCCTTCTTGGGGGAGACGCGGGGGGACGGCTTCGGCGACGTCGCGGCAGCGACAACGGCGGGGTCGGCGGCGGCAGCGCTCATGGTTGCGGGGAGAATGGAGGGAGAAGGGAGGAGAGTGGCGGGGAGTGGAGAGAGAGAGAGAGAGCGGGCGTAGCTGAAAGACTGGTGTAGGGAAAGAAGAAGAAGGTGAGAGGGGATAGGTGGCCGCGAGGGCTGCAGCACACATCATGAACACATTAAGCAACTAAAACCTCATTCTGTTTCTGTGCTTTCACTTCGTGCCTCCGCGCGTGGGGGAGACGCAGTTTGGAAGAGATGGGGGGCTGCGGCCCCACTCTGGCACGCCCCACAACCGTCCAGTGGACGACGTGCCCTCCCCCAGCTTGGCTGGCTTTCCTCGTTGTCCTTCTGCTTTTGCCGCAATATATCGTGGTGGTGGATGGGTGGCATGATTGCCTTGGCATGCCCGCCATCGGCTTGCTCCTCGTTGGCAGTTGTCGCGAGCGCGGAAAAGACCGCGATGAGGGATGGATGAAAAGAAGAGAGGGGAGTAGGGAGAACCTAACGAGAGCATTCGGGGTGATACTTCGCGCCATGTCGTTGGCAAAGGCCACCCGAACCTTGGTATGCGTACTGCTCGCCGTCCACAGAGCGCGGCTTGTTGTTGTTTTGCCGTACTTCGCTCTGCACGCTTCATCTCGTTTGCCTCTTCTTCTTCTACGTTCTTCTCTTCAGATATCTCGTAACAGCGCGAAGAAAGCCGCTCATTCATTTTTTCTGGTGAAGGCTGGAACGGTGTACCTGGGATATGAAGAAGTCCTTTGTGCTCCTCGCCGATGGAGGTCGATGGAGTGTGTGTGCTGACCTCTTGAATGGTCACGGAGGGGAAATGGGGGAGGAGGGAGGGGGAAAGACAATAACAGATGACAAAGAGAAGCAGAGTGGAAGAGAGGGGGGAAAAAGAAGAAGATACGCGAAGGGCAAATGACGACTGAAGGGAAGGGGAAGGGAGATAGAGTTGTGTCTACGGGTGTGGGTGCGGGTGTGGAGGAGAGCAGCGAAGCCATGCGGGGCATACCCCACCAAGACACACGCTCACAGAGAGAGAGAGACAGAGAGAGAGAGGCACGGGAGAAGAAGTCAAAAGAGAAATGGAGTGAAAGCAAAGAAAGAAACGAATGAAAAGGGAGAAGAACATAACATGGAAAAGCGTGTTACGTATTGGAAGGAGAGAGAGAGTAGTGAAGCAAGGCAGGGGATCTACCAGAGCGAGCGAAGGAAACAGCAGAAGGGAAAAAGAGAAGGAAAGGGAACGAGCGATGCGATTGGGGAGAAACCCCAAACCAGAAGAGCACATCCCAAAGAAAAGAGCAACATATATAAAGGAACGAAACGAAGGAAGAAGACGAACTCCGGTGAAAGGCATGAAAGGTGGTATGGGGAGTACCGTGCAGATAACGTCCACAGGTACGTTCGTGGGATTGCTGGTGGTGGTGGGTATGTGTGGTGGTGCGCTCGCGTAGAGCGCAGAAAGGAAAAGCAATAGAGGAAGTAAAGTAGAGGAGGAAGAGCGGAGAGAGAGGAAGGGACCTCTGGTAGATGAGCCGCAAAGGAAGCAAGAAAACACACACACAGAGGTGGACAGACAGACAGACAGACAGACGCACGCACACACTGAAGTGTTGGCCTTCGTGTGTGTGTGTGTGTACGTGTGTGCCTCCCTCCCCCAAGAGAGAAAACGGGGTAGAGAAGAAGCAAAGCAAGGAGGGATGAGAGGACGCTCCATGTATAGGTAGAATCCGTGGGAGAGCAAAGTATGTAATGCAGAAGATAGCAACAAAACGGGAGGAGGGGAGGTGAAAGGGGGGGGACGACCAACAAGGAGGAGTGGGGGCAAGAACAACAAATCTGGGTATTCTTAACTGAGGAGGAAAGGGAATGGAGAGAGATAGAGTAGGTAATACCAAAGCAGGAGAAACCTCTCTCTCTTTTTCTCTCGCAGATGCGATATGCGAGGGCGGAAAGGGAAGTAGCAGCCTACATGATCGCGCATTCCGCCTTACCCTTTGGGTGCTTGCCTCGACGAGTCGTCCGAGACTGTGTCTGCCCGGCGGTGTCGGCGGCGACGAGCATGGGATGCAGACGAGGTGCACGCACGGTGCGTTGTGGCATGGGGTCGCTCCTAGGTAGCACCATCGACGGTGGCGTCGGCCCTCCTGCAGCGGGGACAGGGCCCAGCGACTGTGGCGAGGTCCTGTTGCTATGAGCCTGTTCCATCTGGTTCTGCAGCGGCGGTTCCGCAGGCTCCGCGCGGATGAACCGCCTGGCTTCGGTCTTTCGCCTCGCCCGGCGCAGGTACTTGCGCTGGAGGGCCATGGCAATCTCCTCGTCGTCCGCCACGTTCGGCGTCGATTCACTGCTGGCATCATGCGCTCGTGCCGGGGATGGCGAGAGCGATTGCGGCGCGCGGTCGTCCTCGAGGTCGCCCACGCCGTGGAGGGTTTCGGCACAGCACATGGGGCAGCTGTTGCTGCGCTGCTTCCACGAGAGCAGGCACGGGAGATGGAAATGGTGGGCACATTCGCCGCGGAACATGGGATTCTCGGCCCCGTAGGGTTCGAGGCAGATGCAGCACGTCAGCTCTTCGTCTAGCAAGAATGGCGGGACTGTGGGCTGGGCCGTCTCTGTCGCCTCGTCCTTTCGTTCTTCTTTGAGTGCAGTGGGCTGCCCCACCAGTGTCGGGACCGTAGTACGCTCGCAAGGGGAGATGGCACCCGTGCTGGTGTCATCAACGTTCGTGCTCGCTGGGGGGGAGGGGGAGGAGGAGTGCTCAGCGTGCGACGTGGTGGTCTCGATGGAGTGCCTTGGGTCCTGCGGCGGCAGCCCGGGTGAGCGGTCCGACGCGGTGGTACTGCCGCTGCTGTGCGGATCAGGGCTCGCACCACCACCAGCAGGCCTCGTCGTCCTCAGATTCGGCCGCGACGGCTTCCGCGGCGTGTACGAGGAGCTTCTTTTATTGGACAAGAGCCCCCGCGAGCCACGTCGGTCAGAGTACTCGACGATGGAGAAGGGCGGGGGGTACACCCCCTTGGGCGACTGCCCGGTACTGTCAACGCTTCCGTCCTCGGTGGTGCTGTCCACAGGGCACGTCTTCACCGCGACACCCTCGACCTCGTTCTCCCCACACACGACGCCTGACCGCGGCATTTCGCTGGAGAGGAGTGGGCTAACAGACATTCACCACTTCCACCCAATATGTATGTAGTATAAAGGTGTTGTTGTTGGGGGGGAGGGGGGGAAGGGTCGGGGCGTCCCTTTGTTGTGGGTATTGTTGTCTTTGCTCTGTGTGTGTGTGTGTATGTGCTGGTAGCTGTCTCGCTTTTCCTTGCCCTGTTTCGAAGAAATAGAGGAGGCGGGAGGGAGGAGGGGAAGCAGAGCAATGAGAAAGAGTTCTGAGTGGAAGAAGGGTTGCGAGGGTGTGCAATGGTGCGACGGCAGAGAGCAAGATGGGTATGAAAAGAGAGAATCTCCACGAAGGAAGAAAGGAAGAACAGTGAGATGCGAGTGAAAGACGCAGAAATAGGGGGAGTGGGCAAGAGTGAACGAACCTAAGAACAGGAAAGGAGAGAGCAGTAGCAGTAGCGGTAGCAGGTGCGCACACACACAACTACGCGATGGAACGTCACAAGAGAAAAGGCCAACGGCGTCAGGCCAGGTGAAACGGAAGTACGTATTGGGGGGAAAGAGCGAAGAGCGGAGCGAGAAGAAGGAAGCTATGGCAGAGAGCCAGTGGTCATATACAGGTAGATAGCACTGAGTCGAAATACGGGTCGAAAAGGGTGAAGGGAGGGGAGGGAGAGAGGAACGGATGCGCGAACATAGGGCAAGGCATGGCGGCTGCGAGGAGAGCCCGATGAAATGATTTGTGCCCCCCTCTCAAGAGACATCCCTCCCCGTGCCCAAAGGCACAAACGAGATGGAAGCCAACTTATCGTTGAATGGCCTCCCCGTTGCTCGAGGAAGCATTGCCTCCCTCTCTTGGCTTCTCTTTGCTTCATCAGATGCTTCGGGTGGGTGTTACAAAAAAGGAGAGGAGTGCAATGCAGGTGCAAAACGCGGACACTAAAGCGAGAGTGTGGAGGCCAACATGACGACAGTGCAGGCAAAAAAGAGGTAAACTCCCCACAGGGTAACCTCCAAGAGAGAGAAAGAGGGAGAGAGAGAAGTGTGGGCGATTCCAGCATCGCCGCCATGGAGCAAATCAGGAGAGGCACGGATGGCGTGCGCTAGAGAGCGTTCTTCAGTGCGAACACCATCGCCGGCGAGGCGTCGCGGCCCTCCCTATCCTTGATGGCGGCGATGATGGCGGAGGTGTGCAGGCAGCCCATCTCGCAAATAATCATGTCAACGTAGGCAGCAGGGGTCAGGTCGTACAGGTAGCCTGCCGCGGCGGCTGACGACGAGGTGGAAGGTGACGCCGGCGGCATGCTGGTCATCGCCATCCCCAGTCCACCAACGTGGAAGGGGAGCGGGGGAGTGAACTCGCCTGTGCCCTTCCCCCATAGCCCAGAACCAGCGCCACCAAAGGCCCCAAAGTACGCGGGCGGCTGGGACTGCTGCAGGGAGAGGGTTGGCGGAGTGGTATAGGTCAAGGGACTACGACTGGGGGCTTCGTGCGGTATCGGAGAGTCCTTGATGTCCATAAGTTTCGTGTTCTGCGCCAGGTTGCCGACCCACACCTCTGACACGAACTTGTAGCTCTCCGCAAAGCACAGCACCGGCTTGCGGAACGCCCTGGCGCACGCCGCGATGAGAGCGGTGCCGCAGCGGCCAAACACATCACCGTTCTGCAGGACACTGGAGGCACCAATGAAGATGCGCGTGCACTTGGGAACAAGCGTGCAGGCAGCCGTGATCAGGCCGTAGGTGACGTCGATGCCGACCTCGGACAGCTTGTGCGCTAACTCGCGGCCCTCGTACAGCGGGGCGGAGTCAATGACAATGACCTTCTTCGGCTTCCACTGCATGTGGTTGACGCGCGAGAGCAGAATGAACTCCACAACGCTGCTGCGGCCAAAGACGAGAATGGTGTCAGAGCTCGAGACGTACGGCAGCGAGCGCTCCTCCACAATGCTCTTGACAGACATGCGAATCTCCGCCTCCACCATGTCCAGGATCTGCTGCGCCACCTCGCGTGCGTCGCCAGGGAAGTTCTCCATGACAGCACTGTGCTGCGGGTGGCTTCCACCCGCTCTGCGGGGACCTTCCCTGTCGACACTGCTGTCGCGGTGCCTCTGCTGCACGATTTCATCGCGCACGGCAACGAGACGGCGCACAACAGCCTCCTTGACATACCGCATCCCCGCGTTCGCCTCACGCTTTCGCCGCATAAAGGCAAAGTTGCGCTCCACCAGCTCCGTGAAGGCTTGCGTGTCGATGTCCTGCAGTGACGAGCCAGACAGGATGGTGGTGGTCTTGAACATTTCGCGGAAGGCGGCGATCATGGCCAGGGCACGGGCGTTGCCGCCGACAAGGAGCATCTCCTCCATCATGATCGTCACCTCGGCCACGCGGGGGTGCACGATGCTGTCACGGAGACGGTGCAGCAGCGTGCCACGGCTTGCCTGCATTGCGCGCTCCACCGCCTCCCGCAGTTTGGCCGCGTTTCCCTCCACGTCCTCCACATCCTCCACCACGGGCACCTCTTGGGCCGCCGGGGCCGCCCCCCCTTTCACTGGTGCGAGCGCAGGCGCGGACGGGCCAACCCTGTCCTTCGCGGCCACTGCCGCTGGGGCCGCGGCGCTGCCTCCCTCTAGCGCATGAATGGCCTTTTCCAGCTGCGCCTCCTCCTCCTTTGCCGCAGCGTAGGCCTCGTCTCCGGGCTTCAGGGACTTCAACTTCTTCTGCATTTTTCGCAGCGCGTCCTTCTTCTTCTTCAGCTCGCGCTGGTTCGCCACTGCCGCCCTGGCCTCATCGGTGCTCTGCCCCGCAAACGTCATCTCGCTCTGCTTCTTCAGCTCCTTCTCCTCCTGCCTCCTCCGCTCCGCCTCGTCCTCTGCTGGGGAAGGAGAGGGGGAGCCTCCGCTCGTTGCCGGATCGCGAGGAGGAGAGGGGGATGCAGAGCCCGTTGTTCCCACGGCAGCGGCGGGTGTTGCAGAGCCCTCCAGCTCTGCGATGGTTGCCGCGGTCTGCGCCATTTCCTGGAGGGTAGCGGCATGCTCTGCGTCCTCGGATGTCAAGGACTTGAGCTTCTTCTCCAGCTTGCGCAGCGCGTCCTTCTTCTTCTTCAGCTCGCGCTGGCGCTTCACGGCCGCCTTGGACTCCTCAGTCTCCTGGCCAGCAAACTGCAGCTCACTCTGCTTCCTTGTTTCCTTGTCCGCCATCCCTATGACACACACACAGACACACAGACACACAATGGAGACGGAGTGGGAATGCGCAGACCTGTTGTCTTGTCTTTTTTGCAGTGTCGACAAAGGTGCTACAGGTCCACTATCACTATCTAATCGTCGTCGTTTAAAGATCTTTCCCTTCTCGCCCTTTTCGTTCTCAGTGCCACGCGGATGCGATAGAGAAGAGAGAGGCATTGTATGGAAGTGAAGGGGGAGAGGGGACAGTGGCAGAGACGCATGTTCCAGTGCTCGTCGCCTTTCCAAGGAAAATGGGGGAAGCTCTCTTTCCCCCCCCCCCCGCCTTCCACTCCATCCCAGTGCCAGCTCACCAGCACACCGACCTCGCACCTGCCACAGGCAATAACCACGAGCACAACCCCCCGGAGACTCACCTCGAATCACCTCCTCCTCCGTTTGGCGGAGTGGCGTACGGGTTCAGCCGTTGTGCGGTGCGTCCTCCCGGGTATCCATTGTACCCTCTCTCTCTCTTTCTATGGGTCTCTCTTTCTCTCTTTTGTGTTTCGTGGAGAGGAGGGGGAGGAGGAAAGCGTGGTTGGGATCGGTTGCCGTACGGGCGACATTCCGGAGGGAAATGTTTGGTACAGGGGAAAGGAAAGAGGAGAGAGAGGGCCAAGGGAACGGAAGGGGGAGAGGGAAACATGCCGGGGAGGGGACAAACACAAGAGACACAAAAGAGTATGGACATTGTCGTAGTGTTGAGTTTCTGTGTGTGGGTACACCTCGTGAGAGTGGGAAGACAGGCGGGAGGGGGGGAGGGGGGGGTCGGACTCGCGTCCATGGTCGTCCTATCCGAAGACGTCCTCCACCCTCACGGTCGGACGGCGATGCACCACCTCCCCTTGCTGGTTTACTTGTTTCTCCTCTCTGTTATCGATAGGAAACAGTGTAAACAAATATAGTAAAAGTAAATAGAAGGAATGGGAGGACATATCGGATACGCCACAGAGACATCACCTCCTCCTCTCGTGCTCCTCTTGTGTTCCATTCGACGCCAACGCAGCGGGAAAAAAAAAAAAAGCCACGCACGCACAAATGCCGATGCACGCTCATTTACTTCACCACAAAGAGTTTCTTGAAGGAAACAACACAGGAAAGGAGAAGGGGAAAGATGAACCAGGAAAAGACCAGACGACAAAGCCATGCCATGTCGCACGTGAATGAGCAGCGCACGCAAGAGGAATCAAACCCACACGCCAGAGGACATGGAGAAACACACAAACACAGAAGAAGAGAAGAAGAAGAGCGCACAGGGTGCCCAGTGCCAGCATTGACGATTCGCGTGCGCCAGAGAACGGAGGACCCAGGAGAGAGCGAAAGAGAGGAGAAGCTGAACAAGAGGAAGAACAGGGAGACATCATTGGCCGAGAGACATGTAGGTGATGGGACAGAGACGGAGAAGGACGTGGGGAAGGAGGGAGCTGGCAGGAATGCAGAGGATGATGGCAGGGGCGAAGAGAAGAGCCCAACGCGGGGCCGGCGTCATTTCGGGAATGCGAGTGCAAGGGAAAGAGCTCCAGAGAAGCTGGTTTCAGGGTGATTCATGTGGCCCCCTCCCCTCCTTCCTTTCTCACTCTCTATCCCTGCCTCTGTCTCCGCCTTTCTCACCCTCTCTTCCAGCTACACCGCTAGTGCACGGTGTGCGGGCCAGCGCGCCAACCCCGACCCTCGCTCTCTCTCTCTCTCACTCACTCACTCACACACTCACCACGCCTTCGTGCTGGCACGCCCCTTGGACATGTGGCTCCTAGACGTGCGAGACGGTGTGCCACCACGGGACTGGCTGCGCAAGTACCCCACCTCCTGCTCCGCGCGGTTGATCTCCTGTGTGTTGATGGTCTGCTCACGGTTGTATTCCCGCTGCAGTTTGGCGAGGTAGCGGTCGTGCTCCTTCTCGATGCGTTCCCGCTCGCGCGTGGTGCCTTTGATAGCGCGGTTGATGGCGCAGATCTTGTAGTCAATCCTCTCCACCTTCGCGTCCAAGCTGTCCATGCGCAGGGAGGCCTCGGTGTGCAGGTTGTAGAGCGCGTTCGTCTCGCTGATGAGCTCCTCCATCAGCTCGACATCCACGCGATCCTCCTCGCTGAGACCGTCACCGGCCACGGCATCACCGATCATCTCGATGCGCTTCTCCGCCTTGGCAATCTGCATCGCCCGCGTGCGCACGGCGGCGTCGTTCGCCTTGAGCTGTTCCCCCTCCCTCTCCAGCTCGTGCAGGGCGACGCGGCGGTCGTAGTTGGCGCTGCGGATAACGTCCTCCTTGGAGAGGCCCGTGGGCTTCTTGATGAGGATGTTGTCCTTGGTGTGCACCGCACGCTCCACCTGCTCCCGTTCCTTCTTGAGCTCCTGCAGCTTGGCGCGCTTCTCGGCTAGCACGGCGATGGCCTCGGCCTTCTGCTCCTCGGCGTTGGCCGTGTCCTCGACCATGTTGGCCATGCGGGAGAGCTCCTCGGACTGCACCTGCATCGCCTTGCGCACCACCTCGCGCTCGCGGTAGAGGCCTACCAGCTCATTGCGCGCGGCATTGTAGTCGTTCTTCTTGCGTAGGCCCATCACCACTGCCGAGTGGCCGTCCTCGTCGGCGCCGGCAAGCTCTGCAACGGCGTAATACCTTTGCTCGGCAGCGTTGGCCTCGTTCTCGACACGCGCGAAGATGGCCTGGAGGTCCTCCTTCTCGCGGGTGAGAGTGCGGTGCTTATCAACGGTCTTCTGCACGTCGCCGGCCTTGTGTGTGAGCTCGTCGATAAAGTCTTGGGGAAGGGGGAGCTGCTGGGCACGGGCGGGGGTGCGGGCGGCGCTGCGGCGCTTCGTCGAGGAGGCCACAGCGCTGTCCGCCTCCTCATCCTCGGCCGCCTGCCGACGAATCTCGGACGCGCGGTTGCTCGTCGACTCGCTGATGGCGAGGTTGCGCCGTGTGGCCTCGAGGTTGGAGACGTCGTTGCGGAGCATCTTGGCCTGCCTCTCCAGCTCCTGCAGTCTCTTGCCAAGATCAAGCACGGCGGAGGAGGTCATTTTGTGTGGGTGTGCTGCTCCCGCGGGAGGGGTGGGGGTGGGGTGGCGAGAGGGAGGAATGCGATAAAAGGATGATGAACAAGACAGGGGGGTGGCCAATCGACGCTCGTAGCTCGGATCACGCTTCTGTTGTGGGTTCTCGTGCCAGCGTGTATCAATGATTGCGGGAGAAGAGGAGAAGAGAGAGTGTGTGTGGCGGTACGGGGGCTTGCGGGAGGTATGAACGGAGGAAACCGAAAGCGAAAACGTGAAGCGCGGTGGTGTGTGTGCTTACAGTCCTTTTTAATAGATGGGGTATGATAGGAAAAGGAGGGGAGTTGTGAGCCTGCAAGGAAATCAGCACGAGGGAGAGCGGAGGGTGTGATGGAGAGAACGAGTACTACTACTACTGCCAACCACACCAAGCAGAAGGGGGGGGGGAGGAGTCGGAGAGAGAGAGAGAGAGAGATGAAAAGGAAAGGGGGATAGGTACGAAGGACTTCCACACACACACACACACATACACAGCCGGCATCTGTGGTGTGATCCTCCATCCACTTTTCGTTGGTGCTATTTTTGGAAGGCTGTGACTGCCCTTGTGGACAGAACACATCGCCAACGACACCGGACGGAGCTCGCATTCTTGTCGCTGGGGCACGCGGCACCTACTGCTCGTGCAGGTGCGGGTGAGAGGGTGTCCTCCATTTTCGCGTAACTGTACCCTTTATCCGTATGCATAAAAGGCCGCCGGTTTGAACAGGGGGGGGGGCGTGTGTGTGTGAGTGAGTGTGTGAAGAGCAAGAGAGGCCACGGGGCGTGGGGGTGAGTTGGGGCAGAGCGAGGGGAGGAGGGGAGGAGGGGAGAAGCAAACATGACTATTCTACCCACACGGGACAACACACAGAGAGAGGGAGAGAGAGAGGCCCTGTTCGCTACGCCTTTCCATCTTTGCCGCCCGTGCCCGGTTGCGACTCTGGCGATGGGGGAGCGGCCTCTGCCTTGCCAGCGTCTCGCCGCGGCTGCTGCTCAGAGGAGGGGGGAGCTGCCGCAAAGCCGGCGGCCCCGCGGACACCTCTCTGGCCCCAGGCGGGAGCCTTCCCCGCGCCGCCCGGCCTCTCAGTCGTCTCGGATGATGATGGGGGTGTAGTGGCTGCGGCGTCAAGGGAGGAGGACGGAGGCGGCGTGGTGGTGGTGGCGGTGCTTGCATTCCCGGCCCCCTCTCGCTCGAAGCCGTAGTACTCGCGGATGTTGGTGTCCAGCGGCGCCTCCTCGCGTGGTGGCTGTGGGACGTGGGTGCGCTTTTCGTACTTGGGGTGGCTCTTGGTGTGCGGGTAGCGGAAGACCTCGTGGTCAGCGGCATCGTCTTGGGTGATCTGCACGTTCGTGTCGGAGTCGCCGTCGACCGTCTTGTTGTACCGCAGCATGTCCATGAAGTCCTCGTAGCTGCCGCGAGGGTCCGTGAAGCCCTTCGCGCCTTGTGCACGGGCCATGTCAAAGTTGAACTGCGCAGCCTCCTCCATCTGCTTCCGCGTCTGCTCCTCGTTCGCGGAGAGACGCTCGTTGTAGATGGGGACGCCGTGGATATTGTCCACTGCTCGTTTGATGCGGCGACGACGGTCAAGCCACCAGTGAAACTTGGCGCCATCGCGGTCGTTGCGGCCGACATCAGCGGCATACATCTTCTTCGTGTTGGACTGGCGGAATTGGAACGGCTTCAGCTTTGTGGACAGGTACTCTGGGCGTTCGTGGAGGTCCTCCTCTGTGATCTCCGCCTCGCCTCGCTCGATTTGCTCGATGCGCCGCTGCTCCAGCATCTCCTCCAGCTCGCTGGCCTCGTTGGCACGAACCTGGCGCTTCTTCTCGCGAATGCTGACGCCAAGGTCATCAAGCGCCTTGACCCCGCGCGGGCGGTTGGTCATGTACTGCTCGTCCCTCGCGACCTCCTCCTCAGAGTACCCAATTTGCCTCAGCAGCTCCGACTCACGCGCCTTCTCCACCTGCTCCTTGCGTGCCGCAATGTGCGTGTTGGCATCCTCGATGGTCTTGTGCAGCTTGCCCTTGTAGTTGCGGTACTGCACCCGCGGCAGCTCCACGGTGTCAAGAATATCTTGCAACACGTGGTGCTCCAGCTTGGTGTGGGGGAGGAGCTCATCCATCGGCATCTTACGCTGCTCCGGGGCAAGCACCCAGCGGAGGTCCTCGTCGTCGATGCGGCCGCGCACCAGCGAGTACGGCTCGTACTTGTCACGCTCCCACGAGAGCGGAAAGTTGCCGCTGATCACCGTCTGATCTGTGCGCACGTTGTCAAGCATCTCCATGTAGGTGTTCAGGTACCACCGCGGCGAGGCATGGTCCGTGATCTCGGTACTGCTCGCGTCCTTTGACGTCTCGACGTACATGATCGGCTCGGTGTTGACGTCGTCCTGGCGCGTGTTGATGCCTTGCGCTGTGTAGGAGGGCTTCTTGAACTGCTGCTCGACAGGGGTCTTGTCTACACGTGGCATCTTCTTTGCCACGTAGCGGACAGGGGCCTCCCGGGCGGCTTTGGATCCGGCAGCTCCCATCTTGTTGTCGCTTGCCCAGTGGAGTCGTGTGTCGGCGCGTCTCGCGCGCGCGGTGTGTGTGTGCGTTGGCGACTGCGGCGGCGACAAAGCAGCAGCAGCAGCAGCGATGGAAACAGCAACCAGAAGACAGAAGGAAGGAGGACAGGATGGGAAGAAAAGATGCGCCAAACAACTCTCAAACCAGGAGATGAGAAGCCAACCTACGAGTCACGGTGTGACGTAGACAGAGAGAGGAGAGTTGGGAAAGGGAGGCGTGCTTGCCGTCAACGAAAGCGTCCCAGCAGGGAGGCACTGTGTCAGCAGCAACAACAAAAGCAGAAGTGCCCGTGCCGCCGCCTCTGTTCCTCTATCTGCGAGGGAGAAGAGAGGAGGGCAACAGGAAAGCAATGCCCCCCCCCCCCCCCTCTATCCCTCCATCCGCCTCCTCCTTTCCTTTCACGCACACACACACATCTCTTGCATGCACATGAGAAGGATAACGATGTTTACCACGTACATCGAAGGGACGAGCGAGGGGGGGGATGTGCTGTTCGCGATAATTCTTTTTTTTTCTTTTTTGTGTGTGTTCTTGATTTCTTCTTTCTCCCTCTCTCTCGCGCATGTTGGAGCCGCTTCCTTCTGCAGGGACTTGAGAGAGGTGGAAAGTGGAATGGACAGAAATGCAGACACAGGGGGAGTGGGGTAAGATACGAGTGAAAAAAGGACTCTATGGGTTGTTGAGGGACCAAGTGGAACACGCATGCATGTAGCAATGGGCCACGGCAACAACGTACAGCAGACGTGCTGTTGGATGCTTCAGCAAACAGTAATCTGAGTGCTTAAGCAGCCACCTTCTTGGCAGCCTTCTTGGCGACCTTCTTCGCCGCCTTCTTCGCCGCCTTCTTCGCCGCCTTCTTCGGCGCAGACTTCTTGGCAGCCTTCTTCGCCGCCTTCTTCGCGGCCTTCTTCGCGCCGGCCTTCTTCGGCGCCGCCTTCTTCGCCGCCTTCTTCGCGCCGGCCTTCTTCACAGCGGCCTTCTTCTTCGGCGCGGCCTTCTTCGCCGCGGCCTTCTTCTTCGGCGCGGCCTTCTTCGCGGCCTTCTTCGCGGCGGCCTTCTTCACGGCGGCCTTCTTCGACGGCGACGCCTTCTTGGGGGAGACGCGGGGGGACGGCTTCGGCGACGTCGCGGCAGCGACAACGGC
>JASAOB010002450.1:0-14526 GCA_030849825.1 Herpetomonas tarakana | reverse complement strand
GAGACGCCGTCTCCTCCTTCTGGTGGTGTGTCTGTGTGTCTGTGTGTGGAGGGGAAGGGCAAACCTTCAATCTTCAAGAAGAGAAGAGAAGGAGAGAAGGAGAGAGAGCAACTCCATAGCGTTCACTCAGTGCTGTTTGCCCACAAGCCATTTTCCCCTCGGATCCCACACAGACACAAACCTGCTTCCTCTGCGGTTTGGTGGTGGGGGTGGGGGTATCGGAGCATGGCTCCTACTTTAGTGTTGGAAGAGGCAAGACAGGAACATACTACACATCGAAAGTGACTCCTTCCTCCTCCTTTCACTCTCACTTCGCCCACCCTGCGGACACACACAATGGAGTGGCAGGTGCACGAGAGTAGAAAGCAGAAGGAGGGGGAGCGGGGGAGGGATGGAGCTATACAGGGCACGGATAATAATAAAAGAAAAAGAGGGGGATGTGGCTCTACATGGAAGGACATCAATTGAGGGAGAGATAGAGGGAGGGAGGGAGGGAGCTCCGTGGGCTTCGTCTTGGTCAAACCTTACCAAGGTCAATCTCGACAACGGACGGCGTCAACGGGCCTATGCTGGTGTTGTGCGCCTCGGCCAGCGTTTTGGTCTTGACCAAGCTCTGCGGCTGCCCTGTGGTGGTGGTGGAGGTGGCAACGGTTGTGTCCCTCGCGGCGCCGTCATCGCGAGTGAAGTTGTTCTCCTTGGGCTTGGCCGCTGGTGAGGTGCTGTCAGCCGCTGGCGCCGGCTTCTCCGCGTTCGCGCTGTCGCCGAGGTTGGTAGCGGTGATGATGTTGCCGTTGCCATTGTTGTTGTTGTTGTCGGTGCTGGGCCGCGTGCGCAGACTGTTGCGAATCATGGCCAGCCGCTTCTCCCTCCGCTGCGCCAGTGACAGAAGAGGCTTCCCGTCGGCGTTGTAGGAGTTGCTGAACGGCTTTGGCTTCCCGGTGTCGCCGCCTTCGCTGCCGGCGTGGGAGCGGAGCGAGGCAGTGTTGGCGGTGGCGGAGGCTGCGCTCCTCCTACTGCCACTGCTGCGGCGATGAGCTGCCGAAGCGAGGGTGTGGGTGGCATCTGCGAGCGCGGAGGAGACGACAGCGGTGGCTGCGGGTGGCAGCTCTCGCTGCGGTTGGGTGAGGCGGCGCACAGCAGGAGTGGCAGTCCCCTTCTCAGTGCCCGTGCTGCTGTCGCTGTCGTCCTCACTATCCACGGCAGTAGGGGGCAGCTGCGACGACGGCCCCGCCTCCTGCGTGTTCCTGGCGCTGTTGTGAAAGGTCTCGATGGCGGTGTGGGTGGCGACCAACGTCCGCTCGGCGTCTTGCGTCTGGCGACCCTCGAGGCGCTGCCGGACGCTGGCGGCGAGGCGGGGTGGCGGCAGGTGTGCGACACCCGTGGCGAGGGGCGTAAGGAGCGACCACGAAGACGCCAGGATGCCTTCGCGCGGCACAAGTGTCTGTTGCTGCTGCTGCTGCTGCGGGGTGGGTCTAGCTGAGCTGCCCGCCATGGGTGAGAGCGCCACGAGAACAGCAGGGAAAGGGCCCTTCTCCGGGCTTGTGATGCCGCCGACGGAGACGACGCGGCGCTTGATGCTGCCGCCGCCGCCACCCGCACTCATGCTGTTGTCCGCGTTGCTGTTGTTGCTGCGACGGCGTTGCAGGAGTTGCCGCTGCCGCTTCGCCTCACTCGCTGTGGGTGGCCCGAAGCGGATGCGGGTGGCGAGGAAGCGGTCAAGAAGCTGCGTCGCTTGTGCCTTCTCCACCTCCTCGCAGATGCGCGTGAGCTGCGCGAGCTCCGTGCCGCGGGCGTAGATATCGTCAAGAAGGCCGACGAGGCAGCGGCGATCCGGCGTCGTGGGGCGAAGGGGCCCCGGTTCACCCGCTGGAGTGGCGGTGGTGGTCGCCACGCTCTCCCCCGCTGGTGCCACACCGGCCTCGAGCGCGACGCTGGCCATGGCGAGACAGACCTCGTCCACGGCGAGTGCGGGGAGGGCCGCAATGACCGTCAGCTGCGCGCGCTCCGCCGGCGACAGCGCGATGGCACCGCAGCCACCACCGCCTTCATGGGTGGGGGTAGTGGTGGTGGTGGTGCTCTTCTCGCTCCCCTTGTCGCTGTCCTCGTCGAAGCCCAGCACGTTTGGCTTGCCTTGCGACGTGGCGTCGAAGGCGTGCACAAGCGTCTCAAAGCCAAGGGCTGCCAAGCAGCTGTGGACTTTGGCACCTAGACCAAAGGAATGCTTCAGCAACTCTTTTGTAAAGGCACCGCGCAGAACCTCACTGTCCTCGTCAGACACGGACATGAGATGCTGCATGGCGTTGACAGCCTGTAGTCTCACGTCGTCATCATCACCGCCGCCGCCGTCAGGCTTGCTATGGGGGCCGTTTGGCGAGCCGCCGTTAACAATGTAGAAGGCGTAGCCCACGAGCTCTGCCTCCGTGAAGGGCGAGAGGGGGTTGTGGTCACCACCGCCACTGCCATCCTCGTCTGCCATGGCGCTGCAAAACTGGAACATCTTCTGCCGCATAAGGCGCCGGATGTACTCCCTGCGCAGGCTCTCCTCAATGCGGCCACGAATGGAGAGACGGAGCAGCTCCAGCCCCGCCACCGCCACGACATCACCCAACTGCTGCTGCTCATCCGTAGCCGCACGAGGCAGCGTGCTGCCACAGGCACCCGTCTCCGCACCCCTTGGCAGATCTGCCAGCCACAGGTTGATCAGCATCTGGACGGCGTTCATGAAGCGGTGGGAGTCATCGTCGCTGCCGCTGCCGCCGCTGCTGCTGCTGTCGGCAGCGACGGCCTTTTCGATTCTACGACTGCGCCACCGCAGGAACTCCGTGCGGGCAGTTGCACTGGTGAAGAGCAGCTCCGACAGTACGTTTATGGCAAAAGCAAGCACGTCGTGGAAGGCCGCCCGCTGCGCACTCCTCTTGGGTGCGCTGGCCACGTCACCTTCCGCGCACGTCACGGCATCCTGCATCACGCAGGTCGGGTCGCGAATGACGACGGTGGCATCCAGCGCAGCCGTTGCGGCCTCGGTGGTGGCGGTCTTCGTGCTGCGGCCAAGTGTTATGGAGGAGGAGGAGGACATGAACGGCGCAAAGTTGTTCTTTGCGTCTGACACGATGGCGAGCGCCTCTATCACGTCGAGCAGCACCTGCACGCCACCCGCTTCGACGAGGTCGGACTCGCTGCTCGAGGAGCTCAGCACGAGGGTCGACAGGGTGTCGAGGAGGGAGGACAGCAAGGGCAGGTGGCGCACAAGGAAGCTCTCCATCAACGGCGGCGCGCGGCTCTCGGACACGGCGCGGTGGGCGGTGAGCGAGAAGTTCTTGCCCAGCTGCTCCGCTGGCCGAGACTGCGGAGCGAGCAGGCAGGTCATCCACGCCAAGAGGGATCTCCCGCCCTCCGCCGCCTCAAAGTCATTGACGACACTGAACACGGCGTTGCGGGTGGTGCTGTGGTTCCATCGAGGGACTGTGGCGCTCAGCTGTTCTTCAACTCCTTCCTCTTCTCCCCCCTCACGCTGTTGCTGGTCTGCGTCGCTGTTCCGCTGGTGGCTGGCGGACAGCGAAGGCTCTCGGATCTCGTGGATGCCGCCACCCAGCTCCGCGGCCGCCTCGCCAACGCCCACGAGGACGTTTAGCGAGGCCAGCGCCACATCCATCTCCGAGTCCGTCAGGAAGAAGGTGTAGGAGTCACTGACGGCGGCCCCGGCAACAGTACCAACGCTTGTCGTTCTCTTACAAGCCGTGACGCGAACATTCTCAAGTACAGTCAGGAGAAGAACGGTGAGTGAGGGCGTGTTCAGCAGGGCCTCGCGGACGGCCTTGGATGGTGCGCTGGTGGCGGTGTGTGTGGAGACAGCGTTGGAGGCCAGGGCCGATATCAGCATCAGCGCTGCCTGCTTGTGCGACGCGAGCTCCTCTTTACCGCTCGCCGTGACAATCGTTCTGCCCGTCGCGATTCCGTCTCGCTTCGCTGCCTGTGTAGCCGTCAGGGTGACTTCGTTCGACGGCGCTGCCTGCAGATAGGCGAGGGCAACATCCATGCCAGCGGCCTCGACAAACTGCGCATCCGCGGGGCTGAGCAGCACGCGGCGCGAGGAGGACTCTGCCGACAGCGCGCCATCGTCGCCGGTGCCGCCTGCCACGTCGCCCGTGGTGTCCAGACTGACATAGGCTGCATTCACCTCTGCAAGAAGAGAGGAGGTCTCCATCAGTGCCGTTAGCAGCGTCCACGCGTCGAGTTGCAGCGTCAGCAGCTCCTCACGCGTCCAGGCGACCACGGCGGGGTTGCTGCAGGCGAGGTCGCAGTACATGAGCATCGTGTCCACGAAGCCCATGCGACACAGGTCGACAAGGACGAGGTCTGCGTAGCCGACCTGGGCGTGTGGATGGTCGTACAGGCTCGTCTCCCCCGACAACGCGCTGCAGCCCTCTGTCGGGTTGGTGAGAGCGAACAGCATGGAGGCGAGGTGCGCCACCTGCCAGTCGCAGAAGACCTGCAGGCACTGCCAGCCAAGTCGTTTGAACTGCAGAGAGTCCTTGCGCAGGGATGGCGAGACGACGGTGCGGCAGCGCATGGCGGACCCGCAGTGCCGCTTCAGCGCCTGCCGCGTCAGTGGCGGCATTCTGCTTGACAGCGTCGCCGTGAGTGCGAGCCATCCGTCGGGGTTGACGTTGTTGTCGGCGTTCGCGTTGGCCGCTGTGAAGAGGGTGAGCTTGCGTGGCTTGTGGTGGCCCCACTCTGGCGTTGTAGTGGTGAGTGGGAGGATATCGGCACCATCTCTCGTGTGGCCTGTGCCGCTGCCGGCTTCGGGCCCACAGACAAGGTCAAAGAGGACGAGCACAGCCGCGTTCAGCGCGTCCACTGTCGCTGTTTTCATTGGGGGGAGGGACGACGACTGTGGTGCGCCGCCGCCGCCATGGGTGCATCGCAGTGCATCGGCTCGCAGGATGGCGGAGAGGAACGCGACAAGGTCGTTGCGTCGCTCGCGGTGCTGCTGTCGGTGGGCCGCGTTCAGCTGGTTCAGCAGCGCTTGGAACAGATTCTCCGCTGGTGTGGCGGACTCCCCAGCAGCATCATCGTTGCCGGTCGTGTACAGGATGGCATCGGCCGTGGCGGCAGCGTTGGTGTCCACGAGCTTCCACAGCAGATCAAGGCAGAGGGACGTGTTCAGGTCGCTCCCTGCACCAGAGACGGCCAGCGACGACGACTGCGCGAGTGTCTGCAGGATGAGGGCTGGCGCCAAGGCACACACCTCGGGGACAGACATGGGGTCGAGGTCGCTGTCCGTGAGGATCTCGAAGAGCAGCGCGACAACGCGAAGCAGCGCGGAGAGCTCACTTGTGCATTGCTGCAATTGTGACGCCGCCCTCGACACCACCCCCGAGGCGGAATCATCCTCCTCTTCCTGCTGCGGCAGAGGGCTCCGGCGGCTTTCCTCCTCCCCTTCTTCTTCTTCCTCGTTGTTGCCCACGCCATTGCCGGCAGCGGTGGCCATGCTGTCTAGGAGCCGCTGCCAGTGCGCAAGGAGGCAGGAGAACACGCGCGACGACGACGACGACAGCGGCGATGATGCCATTGGGTCGTGAGCCATGATCTCGTGCTCAACCAGGCCGCGCGCGAATGAGGCGGCGGCGGCGGTGTGCAGGGACGAGGATGCCTGCTCGTTCCCGCGCTGTGGGCCCGGCCGAACAACGCGGCCGTTCACCAGCGTCACGGCCTTGTCCGCCTTCTTGTCGGCGCCGTCCTGGGGAGGAGGACGTGGGAGCGGGTGCAGAGGAGAGAGCAGCTGTTGCAGCATCCGCAGCGCCGCGAGGCGGATGGTGTGGGTGAGTGCGCGGAGCTCCGACTTCCTTGGCACCGGGCTGGGCAGCTGCGCAGCGATGACGGCGATGGTATCGGCGGCGCCAAGCGACGCGACCATGTCGGCGGCCACCTCGCTGAGGGAGCGGATGGCCTCAGGGAGGCACCGCTGGTCATCAGCGGTCAGGCAGACGAGGGGGTGTGTGGTCAAGTGGATCAGCAGCGCGAGGATAGCGCCGGGGACATTGAAAATGGTCCGTGGCGGCTTCGTCGCCTTGACACCTCCCTGGCCCGCCAGCACGACGCTACCCTTTGCTTTGATGGTGATTGTGGCTGCCTCTTCCTCTTCCCACTCCTTCGCGTCCTTCACGTCCGCCACAGCAGCAGCAGCAGCAGCAGCAGCAGCAGCAGCCGCCACTGCGGACGCTCCGTAGGTCTGCGCCGTGGCCGTTAGAGATCGGGTGTCGTTCTCGAGATGGCTGCGGTTCATGGACTCGGTGTACAGCTGCTCCCAGGCCGCCGCGTCACTGCTCGCCACCTCTCGCTGCTCATCCTCGCGCGAGACATCGGCGGCGGCGGTGCGGCGCACCAGCGGTGGCAGGAAGCTCACGACGGGGAGCCCCGCCCACGTTGACGCCGCCAGTCCCTGCTGTTTCTCGTGTTGCTGGTGCGGCCGTTCCTCACTGGTGGTGCCATCGTGGTGGCCCATCTCCCTTCTCGGTGTCTCAGTTTCAGGCGAGTGAAAGCCTTTGCCGCTGAGGAAGGCCTGCAGCAGCAGGGAGAGCACCTCCGCCAAGCCAGAGAGGACGGCGGACGGGGTGAAGCCCTCGGCGCCGTTGCCGTGGGAGAGGTGCTCGTCCAGGAGGAGGACGTGGCGGTCGTAGTCGTCGCGGCTGCTGCGGTCCCTGCGCATGGGGGCCACCAGCTGCTGCATCTCCGCCTGCAGGTACTCGGAGACCACTTGCAGAGGGACGGAGGGCCGCCCCAGCGACGGTTGTTGTTGTGGTTGCTGCTGTGGGAGCTGGTCGCTGGCGTCGATGGCCGCCGTGCCCTTGGCCTTCCCCGCGCTGGAGAGGAGAGGAGGAAGGGACTCTGTGGCTTTGTGCGCCTCGTCACGGCTCGCACAGGTGTTGGTGGAGGACTGATGGTACATAATCTGGCGCGCAACGCGCTCCACTATCGCGGCGGCGCTGGCTCTGTTGCCGCTGGGCTGCAAAGCCGTGCCCAGGCTTTCCTGATGACAGCCCTTCCCATGGCCAGCGGGCCTCTCTCTCTTCTCCTTTGCTCCTTGGGGAGCCGTGGCGGCTGCTGCTGCTTTCGGTGCGCGGCGCATAGGGAAGGCAGGCACTGAATACTCGTTCTTTGGGAGAGTGGCGGCAACGGAGAGCTCCCCGAGGAGGCACCACGCGAATGGCTTCTTAGCAGGTAAAAAGGAAAGGGAAGGGGGCGTGTCGGTTCTCCCCTAATGGACAACGACAGCGTGAGGAAGAGGGGGGAGGGAGGAGAGAAGGGATGAGAGCAAACACAGAGAAAGAAAGAATGTGTTGTCAACATGAAAAGGGAGGGGGGGGGGGTCCGAGCAGATGTGCATCCCCCACACATATGTGCACACCTGTGCCGGCCACCGGCTTGCTTGCTCGTCTCACAGGCAGTCCTCCCCCCCCCCCCGGTCTCTCTCCATAGCTCCCTCCCCCTTTGAAAAGGAGGAGCTCTTCTGCCCTCTACCACACTCACCCAGCGAGTGTGGCATGACATCGCTCTGCTCGTCCCTAGTTCCTCCCTCATCTTCCTCGTTCTTCTTTAGATGCTTAGTGTACCTCCTTGAGCGAGACAACATAGGACAGAGAGAGGAGGAGGAGAGGGAAGGAGCCACAAGCCAGTTAACCTTCTGTATATGTTGGGGGAATCATATATATATGTTGGAGGAGGTGTGAGTGAAGAGGCAACGCAGTAGTCAGAGGGGGAAGCAGTCGAATGACTACACATACACACAAACACGCAGACACAAAAGACACAAGATGAAAGCACAGAGAAGGGGGGAGAGAAGAGAACCATCGAGTTGAGAGCAAAAATGTAAACGCCACTGTCATTGTGTGTTGGCTCCCTTTTCCCCGTTGCTTGTGGTGCTGATGGCGGTGATGGAACGGAGAGAGAAGACATGGAGATAGAGAGAGGGAAAAGGGGGGTGAGTTGACAGACAGCAGCAGCAACGAACGCGTTTTGTGACTGGGGGGTTTTGCGGTAGGTGGTGTGGTGTGGGAGATATTGGCACGCAGCAGGAGTGAGAACCCGCGCAGGTACAGGACATAAAATGGGAATGAACATGTCGCTCGCTGATCTCACAGCGAGAACAGAACGGGAGAAGGGGGTAATAGCAAAGCCCAAAAGGCTAAGGGCATAGCCATCACAGCAATCGCAACAACCATAATGTTCATCGTAATGATAGCAGCAGCACTTTATGTTCATTAAAGTGATCCTTCTCCACTTGTTAAAGTAGGTTTCAGGAAGGAGGGAAGGAGAAGGAGTCAAACCGGCATGTAGAGAGGAGAGAAAGAATGGCCATAGCAAAGGACAGTAATAGGGGCAGTATCGGAGAAGATGAAGACGGCTGATAGAGAAACAAGAAGAAGAAGGGAGGAAGGAGGGGAGAGCTTTGCTCCAGCACAAGAGCAGTTGGTGAAGCTCTCTCTCTCTCTATCTCCTGTCGCTCGTGGGCATCGCCGGCACAAAGTTCGACGTCGGCGACCCGCTCGGGGTGAGCGAGGTGCTTCCGCCGCCGTAGTGGTGGTGGGGGTGGTGACCGCCGGGAGCTGCGTTGGCGTTGCCGTTGTAGAGAGCAAAAACGACCTCCACGCGGTTGGTCTGGTACAGCGTGGAGAGGCCGTTGATAGCGGCGGGGACGGAGTTGAGGGACTGGTCGACGACCGCCTTGCGCAGGGTGGACATCCTCGCCAGCGACTCGACAGACTTGATCTGCTGGCAGCCGTCGAGGTAGAGCGTGATGACGGAGGGGCACCTCGCGACGACGCTGTCCAACACTTCCTGCGAGACGCCTGTCTTGCTCAGCCGGAGAATCTTGAGGTTGGGGAGCGCGGAGAGGTTGCCGAGGTCGGTGAGCCCGGGGCAGCCCTCGACATCCAGCATCTCGACATTGGCAAAGTACCTCTCGGCATGCGGAATGCTCGCTAGCCACGCCAGCGACGTCAGCTCCGTGTTGTCCTTCATGTTGAGGTTCTTGAGGGCGAGCGGGCAGGGCAGGCCGGCGCCACCAGCGCCTGCTGCGTTCGACTCGAGCAGGTTGGGCAGCTCGGCGAACTTCACGCCATCGACATTCAGCGTGAGGAGGCCACCGCCAATGGCGTGCAGAACCTGCACAATGCTGGTCGGCGTGATGTGGCCCGAGTACCGGCAGTAGAGCAGCTTCAGCTCCTTGAGTTTGCTCAGGCTGGAGATGTCTGTGATCAGCGGGCAGCTGTTGATGGCGAGGCGGGACAGCTGCTGGCAGCCGTTGGCAACGGCCTCCAGGCTGTCGTTGCCGATGCTGCACCCCGACAGGTTCAGGTCGAAGAGAAAGCTCAGGTTCTGCAGGGCCGTTGCGTTGCTAATGCGCTCGCAGCCGCACAGGTTCAGCCGGCTGAGTCGCTTGTTGTACGTCGAGATGAGCTTCACGACGGTGTCGTCAACGTGCTGGGAGCAGCCCTGCAAGTTGAGCTTCCACAGGTTGCGCAGTTTTGCGATGGGAGCGAAGTTGCTGATGTTCTTGCAGTTCTTCATGATCAGCTCCTTGAGCCACGGCTGCTGGCACACCCGATCAAGGCTCTCGTTGGTGTTGCTCTTGCTCGGGTCGAGGGTGACGGTGGTGACGAGGTTCGTCGGGGCACCGCTCGGCGCAAGCGGCAGCATCGCCGCATTGCCTCCTCCTCCTCCCCCCACCGCGTTGTTGTTGCTCCCCGCAGCAGCGAGGCCACCGCTGAAGCCGAACATACCGCTGGAGAGGCCGTTGGCGGAGAACATGGGTGGCGCGCCGCCGCCCGCGTTGCGCTGCTGGGGCAGCATCATGCTGTGCGGCTGCTGCTGCTGCGGGGCGTTGGGGCTTCCCCCAAGCGGCGGCCCTGGCGAGTACAGATACGCCATGTTGGCGACGTGGTTGGCGTTGGCGGCATCTGACGAGATGCGTTCGCCGGTGGTGCTGTTGTTGTTGCTGCCGCTGCTGTTGTTGTTGTTGTTGTTCGGAAAGCCGAGAGGGAAGGTGGCGGTTGGCGTGGCTGTGGTGGGGCTGCCCTGGCCTTGCAGCATCTGGATGATGGCCTCCTCGCGCTGGTGCTGCGCCAAGGCGGCTGCCAGTTGTTGCTGCTGCAAGGCTAGCAAGGGATTGCCGCCATTGTAGCCATCCGCAAGCACTTGCTGCTGCGACGGGGAGTTGAGGAGGTTCATGCCGAGGCGGGTGAGGTCGTCCTCCAGCTGCTTCGCGGCCGCAGAGGGACTGTCAACGAGAGAGGGCCCCCCCGCACCACCAACGCCCGGCGCGATCTGCCTCGGCGAAAGATACGGCGAGTTACTGCCGTTGTTGGTGTGCATCACGTTGCTGTTGGCTCCAGGAACGTTCTGGGCGGCACCGCCGGCGTTGACGTTGGCGAGATTCGGCTGCTGCTGCTGTTGGAAGATGTTGAGCAGGAAGGCGTTCTGCTTCTCCAGCGTGTCGACCCGCATCGTCAGCAGCTGCACCTGAGCCAGCAGAATCTCCAGCGTCTTGCGCGTCGATTGGACGTTGAAGTCGAGCAGCGACAGCTCGCTTGGGCCGTTGGTGGTGATGGGGCTGAGGGTGGCGTTGGCCGCGTTGGCGGTGCCGGGAAGGAGCGAGAAGCCTAGATCGGCCATTGAGGATGTAGACGTGGATGCTGATGTCGCAGTTGCTGCTATTTCCTCTCCGAGCTCCTTGAGCGCGGTCAAAAGAAGAATGAAAGGGGGGTTAATTCTATGACTTTGAGTTTCGCGGTGTTTCGGCTGCGCTCGTTGGGTGTTGTCTGTGCGCGCTCCGGGAAGGTGGTGACGGCCAATAAGAAGAAAGCGAAAGCGTTTCACGGAGAGGGGTTGGCAGAAGAAAAAATAACGAAAGAAAATGTGTGTTTTGCGGTCTTTTGACGGATCGACTCTCTCTGTGGAATCGAACCCCGGTGGGTATGTGTGAGAGAAGAAGAGGAAGAAGGAAGAAGGAAGAGAGCTAAACCGCAAAAAATAAAAATAAAAATAATGATAATAGTAGTGATAATAATGGTAATTAATGATCAGCAATCCGTACACGGCAGCAAAGAGGAAAATGAGGTGGTATGTTCAACGACGAGGGCAGCAACGGAGCGAGGGGAGGGGGCCCCTTCCAAAGCAGTAAAAGAGGAAGGGGTTAGGGCCCAAAGAGGGTGGAGGGAGTGAGGAGAAGAAGGGACTCTGTATCCACTCTCCTCGCGTTCCCTCGTTTTCCTTCGGAGGAGCAGCACTGATGCGCAGCGCGGCGCTTCGTGTCTGCCTGTGGGGAGGGGGGGGGGGGGAGGGGAGGTTTTGGTAGATAGTTTCTCCTCCTTTGTGACAGGAGGGGGGTGGGGGGTGGGGTGTGTGTGTGTGGGGGGGGGGGGGGTGTAGGGGTACCCAATTGCTTCTTCTTCGTCCTTCTCAACGAATGATCACGCAGTCCGACTTGATAGAGAGAGAGAGAGAGTAGGAGGTGATGGAGGAGGAGAGGAGGGAGTGGGGTGGGTGGTCCATGAGTGGAGATGGAGCACATGGCAGGGCAGTGGGGCTATCTTCCCCGCCCATCGCTGTGGGAAGTGGCAGACAATATTCTTCGTCCCTCCCCCCCCATATACACAGATATATTTTCGTGTGGATTTGATGGCGTGAGATGACGCGCGCCTTCTGCTGGTGTGATATGGGCATGGCGCGGGACACCACCTTCACGATAGAAAGGTCTACTGAGTGTACATGGCGTGGGATGGAGGTAGTAACATCGTAGTGATCTAAAGGGTAAAGGAGAGAGAGCCTCGTTCCCCCCTCCCCCCGCCTTCCCTCACTCCGCTCCAGCCATCTACGCCACTCGTGGTGGCCCGTGTATGGGTGTGGACTTAGCGGGGGGAGGGAGGTGGAGGGGGAGGAGGAAGGTACAGGTCCGCGATCTCGCCAAGGACGGACACCATCTCCGGCGCGGCAAAGATGGCTTCTCTGACTTGTCCCACCGTCACGCGAAACGCGCCGTCGTGCACCGCGGCGCAGCGGGCAAGGATGGCGTGGCAGGAGGGCCGCAGGAGCGTAGCAACCGTACATCGTGCGTCCTCGCGCCGCTGGGCTTCGTCCACAGCAGCCGTGCACCGCTCACCCTCGCGGCGGCGCCTGGTGCGGGCGGACGTGCGGTCCCTGTTCGTGGTGAAGACCGTGCCTAGCGCCACGGTGGTAGCGTCCACGCTACGGGTGCGCGCACGCGCCGCCGCTGCTGCCGCCTGCCTCTCCTCCTGCTCGCGCCGCTCCGACTGCAGGGCCTCCTCACGGAGAAAGAGAAAGGCGTCCAAGACGCTGTCGAGCATGGTCTGCAGCTCAAGCAGCGAGATGAGCTGCTGCTGGTGCACGAGAGAGAGTCGCTTGTGTCGATACTCGTATAAGTCCGTTCGCGGTCGGCATGCTGCTGTTTCCTCGTCGATGTCCCAGGAGGAGCCAGCGGCTGGCGGCCAGCTGAGCATCGCATTGCCCTGGCCGCGTCCTGTTGCACCGCCTTGTTGGGTGTGACTGAGGAAGAGGAGATGGACCAACACGGCGCTCCGGACAACGCAGAGCGGCCGCGTCACCAGCCGCAAGCGCGAGAGGAAGATACCGGCATCGATGCACTGATAGCCCTCCCAGTCCAGATAGCGATACAAGTAGTGATAGTCGGTGTCGTCGAGCTTCCCAACGCGGCGCACTGTGAGGGGCGACTGTGCTGGCTGCTCCTTGCTGCCAACGCCGCTGCCGCCTGCAATGGCCTGGCCCACCTCCTCGTTCGTTGGCACCGCCAGTGCCGTCGCTGCGCTCGGGTTCTCCTCCACCGCGGCTGCCAGCGGGGAAGAGGAGGGGGGAGTGCTCCTTGCAGTGACTGCCGATGCCACCGTCGAGCGCCGCCCTCCACCGTCGTCGTCTCCGTCTCTGCTTACGCATTCCCAGTTGCCAGGATGGTCGTCGCGCTTTCCTGGACCTTGGCCGCGTGCCTGCCTGGCCTCCAGCAGGGCAAAGGCGGCCTCCATCAGCGGCTTGAACAGCTTGCCCGAAACAGTTTGCAGGCCGTGGCCGACGAGCACGGATCGCACCGCCAGCACGAGCGGGTTCACCTTCTCGGTGGTGCCCTGTCCTTCCCCCACACCCGCGGTTGGTGCCGAGGCACAGAGAATCTTCTGCAGGAGCGGGTTCGTGTGGTGCGTGGCGCCATGCACGAGGACTTCAGCAAAGAGCCTTCGTACGAGAAAGGTACCTCTCTCCCCCTTGGGCAGGAGGCTGGTGTGGTGTCTCGACTGCGGCGTCACCCGCGTGCGGGCCACCTCGCCGTCGTCCTCGTCGTTGTCGTGCTTGCGGTCCTGCTGTGACGACCGCTGCCGCCACCGCCCTGCCCGGTGTCCTGCTCCTTCCCCTTCTTCTCGCTCCCACGCCTGCTCGTGGCTGTGCGCACGAGCGAGGAAGAAGTATTCATGCGGCTGGACTGACCTGCCGTAGACGCTCTCGGACGGGGGATACAGAATAGACGGGGAGCTGCGGCAGGGCGGCGGTGGTGGAGACGACGCGTGTGTGTTGGTGTGCTTCGTGTTGTAAGGGGGTCTATCCAGGCGGCCAGCAGCAATGGTGCTGGTAGACCGGCGTGGGATGGTCGGGAAGTGGGACCACGAGGCCGGACATGGTGCACCGGCGCTCGCCGACGCCGGTCGCGGTTGCCCTTTGCGATTCCTCACGGCTGTACTACCAGAGGGGATGGGGTAGAGGACATCCTCGACAGTGGTACGGCTGCTGCTGCTGCTGCCGGTGCCTGCCGGTGCGCGGCGGGGCCCCTGGAGTGACAGGAACATGTGTGTGAACCTCTTTCCTTCGGAGAGAGAGAGAGAGAGGGAGAGAGGTAGGAGACGGAAGGAACCGTGCTCTGTTCCTCTGATGGGAGAGCTAATGGTGTTGCAGACGCGACGGCTTCGAGACCTTCACAGAAGTAGGCAGCATCTTGTCCGTATCTCACGGGTGCTAGGGCAGCTTTGTCTCTCTCCACAATAGACGATTTCTTTCCTTCACTGTCTGCAGCGCGCTGCCCTTTAAGGCAGGATCGACAGGGAAGCAAGGGGAAGGTGTGGTGTACAGCAACGCATGGGATAGGGAATCGAAGAGACGGGGGGGGGGGGGGGAGATACGACAAGCGAAAGGATGCCATACAGAGCATTCCTCGCTGTCAAGGAGGGAAGAAAAACGAGAGAGTGGGAGCAGAAATAGGGACAGCAGCATTCGTGATATATATACTTCATTTATCGAAGGTCTTCCTCGGGGTCGATGAACTCTTCGTCGTGTGTGTTTCTCATGCCGCCCTGCTCCTGGTGCTGGGAGGGGGCAGGGTCGTCCTCAAGGCTCTTGTCCTTGGGCACGACCACACCCGTGGCCGGCGCAGCTGCCCTCGTCGTCGTCGCAATCTGCAGCTTCTTCGACATCCTTGACACATCGGAAAGAAGAAAGTTGAGCACGTTGCCG
>JASAOB010002449.1:0-14517 GCA_030849825.1 Herpetomonas tarakana | reverse complement strand
TGATCTACTGCTGTACTCGGCTATGTCGCACCCAAGACGGAACATGAATGAACAAAGAGACTTGTGCGCACTGAGTAGCACTGGCATGGCTGAACAAGTGTAGCCGCGTGCCTCCTTCCTGACCACCCTCTCGTCGCTTTCTACCGTTCCCCACACCTGTTGTGTGACGTCGTCATTCGCCTCCCCTCTCTCTCCTCATCTCTTCATGTTCCTTTCCTTCATTCGTTACCGCCGATAGATCACTAAAGCTCTCTCTCTTTCTCTCTCTCTCACCCTCTCTATCATAAAACACCCCCCTCCCTCCCGAAAGCATCTACGTCCTACTCCCCCCTGCCCCCCTTCCTCGCAAAGTAGCCAGGAGTAGCGGCAACGTCAAGCATCGAGCGTTACCAGGTTCCCTTTCCCCTGTTCCTCCCCAGCTCTCTCTCTCCGCTCCCCCCCCCCCCTTCCATCCCCTCGTCTCGTTTTCTTCTCTGTGAACGTTGAGAAGGGAAAACATCCAGAGTAGCTGCGCAAAGGGAATGCGGGGAAAGATGGCAAGGATGGTTCTCGCCTTCGTGGCGTTGACCTGTCTCCTCTGTGCAGTTGCGTCCATCGCGCACGCGGCGCCGGCTGACAACTCGGGCAAGGTACAGGCGCCGTGTATCGGCGTGGATCTCGGCACCACCTACTCCGTCTCTGGCATTTGGCAGAAGGGCGATGTGCACATTGTGCCCAACGAGATGGGTAGCCGTATCACCCCGTCCGTGGTGGCCTTCTCCGAGGGCGAGCGCCTGGTCGGTGACGCTGCCAAGAACCAGCTTCCGCAGAACCCGCACAACACCATCTACGCCATCAAACGCCTCATTGGCCGTAAGTTCAGCGACACAACGGTGCAGGGTGACAGGAAGCTGCTATCGTACGAGGTCATCGCGGACAAGACTGGTAACCCGCTCGTGCAGGTGAGCGTCAAGGGCCAGAAGAAGAGCTTCACCCCGGAGGAGATCTCCGCCATGATCTTGCAAAAGATGAAGGAGATTACCGAGACGTACATTGGAGAGAAGGTGAAGAACGCCGTCGTGACGGTGCCGGCCTACTTCAACGACGCGCAGCGTCAGTCGACCAAGGATGCCGGCACGATCGCTGGCCTCAACGTGGTGCGCATCATCAACGAGCCGACGGCGGCGGCCATTGCCTACGGCCTCAACCAGAAGAACGAGAAGAACATCCTCGTCTTTGACCTTGGTGGCGGTACGTTTGATGTGTCGCTGCTGACCATCGATGATGGCTTCTTTGAGGTGGTGGCGACGAGCGGCGACACCCACCTCGGTGGCGAGGACTTCGACAACAACCTCATGAAGTACTTTGTCGACCTGATCAAGCGCAAGCAGAACGTCGACATCAGCAAGGACCAGAAGGCTCTCGCCCGCCTGCGTAAGGCCTGCGAGCAGGCGAAGCGCCAGCTCTCGTCGAACCCCGAGGCCCGCGTGGAGGTGGACAGTCTCGTGGAGGGCTACGACCTCAGCGAGAAGATCACCCGCGCCAAGTTTGAAGAGCTGAACATGGCTCTCTTCAAGAACACCCTTGTGCCAGTGCAGAAGGTTCTGGAGGACTCTAAACTGAAGAAGAGCGACATTGACGAAATCGTGCTTGTTGGCGGCTCCACCCGCATCCCCAAGGTGCAGCAGCTGATCAAGGACTTCTTCGGCGGCAAGGAGCCGAACCGCGGCATCAACCCGGATGAGGCCGTTGCCTACGGAGCTGCCGTGCAGGCCGCCGTCCTCACCGGCGAGAGCCAGGTGGGCGGCAAAGTGGTGCTTGTCGATGTCGTGCCGCTCTCCATGGGCATCGAGACCGTTGGCGGGGTCATGACCAAGCTCATCGAGCGCAACACGCAGATCCCCACCAAGAAGAGCCAGGTCTTCTCCACCTACCAGGACAACCAGCCCGGCGTGCTTATCCAGGTCTTCGAGGGCGAGCGCCAGATGACCAAGGACAACCGCCTGCTCGGGAAGTTTGAGCTCTCCGGCATCCCGCCGGCGCCGCGCGGCGTGCCGCAGATCGAGGTGACCTTTGACGTGGACGAGAACAGCATCCTGCAGGTTAGCGCCAGTGACAAGTCCTCGGGCAAGAAGGAGGAGATCACCATCACGAAGGACAAGGGCAGCCTGTCGCAGGAGGAGATCGACGCCATGGTGGAGGAGGCCCGCCGCTTCGAGGAGGAGGACCGCAAGATGCGCGAGCGCGTCGACGCCAAGAATGGACTGGAGAGCATCGCGTACTCCTTGCGCAACCAGATCAACGACAAGGACAAGCTCGGCGGCAAGCTCGACGCGGACGACAAGAAGGCGATTGACGAGGCCGTGAAGGAGGCCATCAAGTACCTCGACGAGAACCCCGACGGCGAGAAGGAGGACTACGAGCAGGCCCGCGAGCGGCTGCAGTCCGTCACGAACCCCATCATCCAGAAGGTCTACCAGGCCTCTGGCGGTATGCCTCCTGAGGGCGACGCCGATCTCATGGACGACTTGTAAGGCACGGACAGGTGGGGGGAAAAACCAGGGAGAGCAGGGCGTCGATGTGCGGCATCTGTTTGGGCTTTTCATTCGCGCCGCATGCCCATCATGTTAGATGGAGAGAGGCAGAGACCGGTGTATGTCTGGGTCTGCCTTTGCGTCCCGCGTGTGCGTGTCTCTCTGTCCTGTTCCTCGTTCGTCCCGAGTTACGCCTCTCACTTTACTGTTATTCATATTAATGCTAATGGTGTATCTACTGTTCTTAGCAGAAGGGAGGGGACAGGTGGAGAAGGGGAGAGGGGAGGGCAGGGGGAAAGAGGAAGACACCTTTGGGCTCGCAAGTGTAGGAACAGAGCGAGGGCGAGAGTAGGTGACGCTGGCATGCACGCCACGACGCCGTCCGTCCCTCCCATCCCCCTCCCCCGTCGTCGGACCTGTTAGTTGATGCTTCTTCTCTCTCCCCCCCCCTCTTCTCTTTAGCTGGGCATATGTGCGCACCCCCTCGCTCCTCTCCTCCTTCAAAGTGCGTGCGAGAGAGTGTGTGTGAGCTGACCTCTACACTTACCTTTTCGTCGTCCGAAAGGAGAAGCGCTTCCCCCTCTACGATTCCCTCCCCCGCCCCTCTCCCCTCTCCCCCTCCCCCTCCCTTCCTCTTCTCCTGCAACAGCAAAGACAAACAAAGAAATCATATATTGGAGGAATACGCATTTTCTGCATCCATGGGCTTTTTAACACTCTCTACTATTTCCATCTTTCTAACACCACCTTCCCCCCTCCACTTCAACTTTTCTCCTTTTTCCTCTTTGTTCTATCCCGATCACAATGCTCCATCGTGCGCTGCCCTTGCGCTTTCCTCACCTCTTCCCACGCTCTCTGTCTCTGATTGTCTCACGAGCACTGCAAGTGTGGCAACGTGCACACGCAAACGTGCGCCACATCCCACTCTCTTCGCCTCTCCCTGTTTCCCTCCTCCTCACCTCCCCCCCCCCCCCGTCGACTGTTCGATCACTAAGCATCCCCCCGTGCGGGACGCGCGCTGCTGCTGCAGTTGTTCTCGCCTGTCGTGGCAGCTTTGATAGAGGGGATGAGGGGGGAGGGTGCTGCATGTCAAACAAGAGGGAGCACCTGCTGAGGGGGTGCTGTGGGTGGGGGAGTCATACGCGTTGTGCGCATGGGGCAGCCATTGAGCGTTTGTGATGCATGGGGAGAAGAGTCTGTGCTCAGTACGAAGCTTGGCAAGGATAAAGTGAGAAAAGGTGAGAACAAGAGACAGTAGGAAACGTCAGGCAGCCGACAGCGGTGATGGAGAAGAAGGAAGGGTGGTATGGGGGATCTCCTTTCTGGCGAGGGGGATCCCACCACAGAGACCTCAGTAGCTGGGGTTGGCTCCACCCACCCTCGCAGAGCGGCTTTCGCTCAGATGTATCTTGTTCTCTTCGTGTGCCTGTGGTTCCTCCCCATCGCATCACTCTCTCTCTCTCTCTACTTCAACTTCCTCTTCCTCCTTTCTCCCCCCCCCCCTTCTGTAGAAATGGGCTGTGTGTACCGTACAGCAGAAATAGAAGCATGATTCATAGACCAACCGCACGAAAGCACGAGATCCGACAACCAGACCAACCACCATAACAGTAAGCATACGGAGAGCCCTTCACCGGCACTGCTGGCGGTACTGCTGCTACTACCATTGTTCTTCTTCTGGGTAGCACACCAAACTTAGTCGAGGAGCTGGCGAGGGCCAGCACACACACACACACACAGGCACACGTACATTGCGAGCACACTCGTGCCGCGGAACGCCTATGGGTGACGACCCACCGCGCTCGCTCCGGTTCAAAGTGACGCTCGCTCCATCTCGAACAGGGCAGACCACCCCGCCTCCCTCGTCCTCACCCGCCCTGACTCAGCCATCCGCCCATGCAACGAGCCAACATGTCATTCCTGCTGTGGCCGCCTCGCACGCGATTGCCACACCTTCCCCTCTGAGCAACTTTGTCCTGGCGGCGGAGCGGTCCTCGCAGCCTCCTCTCCCACCCCCACCCCCACTACCGCAGCAGCAGCAGCAGCCCTCGCTCCCTTCCGCACCACCCCACCTCGCCCCGCAACCCGCGTTCCGCCCCTTTGAGGCGAGTGCGGCTGTCCCCACCGACGGTGTGCCAGCCTCCCCGCCCTATCCACAACAACAGCAGCAGCAGCGGTACGGCGGCGGTATCCGGCGCATTAGCGAGCTACGCAAGCAGGGTGTGGAGGTGCTTCTGCCTGCAATGGCCATCAGCACGGGCAAGACACCTCTCCCCGCTGCGGCGCGTCGAGCGCAGCCAGCGGAGCCGGAGCACCTCCCCGCGGATGTGTCCTTTGCTCATATCTTTGGTGCTACAGGTGACGGGATGGATCCGGTGGACCGCGAGCTGGGGCTGCGGCCACCCCCACGCCGCGCACAACGGGGTAGGGGCGGCAGGGGCCGTCGCGCGGGTGGTGGTGGTGGTGGTGGTGGTGACGGTCGTACCACCACCGGCGCCACACCCTCCTTCAACGTCCAGCCGGATGGCAGCCCTTTCGAGCATCGCTGGTACATGCAAGGTGGGCGTCGGGTGCTGGTCTACAATGGAGACACCTACAAGGGGAAGACGGCGCATCGCATGTGGACGCAAATCAAGAGAGCCACTGGCAACACAGGGACGCGGCGGAAGAAGGCGGTGGAGGCAAAGAAGTCCCCCCGGACTCGAACGACCAGGCAGCCCTCGTTGTCGCAGCGCACAGCAACAGCGGCAAGGGCGACCGCGAGACCCCTCACCCTTCAGTACGGGGACGCTTCACAGACGCCGGGGCCTGGCGAAGACGCCGCCAACGCCACCACGTTCACTGCAATCGATCTTGGGGATGCCTTGCCGCAGCCGCTGAGGTCTGCGCCAAGTGCGGCGCCGCCTCGCAAAGTCCCGGTGAAGCAGCCTGTGCGCGCTGTCGTCCACACCACCACGAATCCCGCGTTGTGGCAGTCCATCCTGCCATCCTCGACATCCCCATCCCAGCAGCAGCAGCAGCAGCAGCAGCAGCGGCAACTTCCACTCGTGACTCGGGGACTAGCCAGCCTGTCCTTCTACCCCTCACGTCGCGCGCGCACCGCCACCGCAAGGGCCGGTGGTGGTGGTGTTGACGGCAGCACATCACTCCCAGCCCCTACTATGCAGCGGTCGGCTCCCAACGCCACCGCACGGTTCGCGACACCGGCCGGGGAGGTGGTGGAGATCGCGGATAGCGATGATGCGGACAGCGGAGGAGAGGAGCAGCCCACTTCCCACACGACACCTTCCGCAGGCAAGAAGCGGGAGCGCTCCCTCAGCGGCACCGGCGGCGACGGTCGCAGCGACACTTCATCCTCGGCGGAGTGGCCGCATCGCTACTTTGACAATAACGACGACACGGACAGCAGCGATTCCGACCTCTCTTCCTTCAGCTCCCTCGCCCCTTCGCTCGGGGACGAGACGGTTGATGAAGCGATGGGCAACAAACCTTCCTCCTCGGCCATACCCGAGCGCCACACGGCGGCGGTTCCCCAAGGCGGTGGCACACNGCTGAGGACACGCACACGCGTTCGCACGTGGGTGCCTGCCACAGCGTCCTGCCTCGACTCCCCCCTGCGCCACCCCTCTTGCCTGATCCAGACGCTAGCGGTGTCATTGCCAGTGGGATCACCGTTGTGGGAACCCCTTCCCACTCCGCACCGCCCCGTGCACCTGCGTCCAGCACGATGGCAGCGTCTGCTGCTGCCAACGCCGCGCACGTCGCAGGGCCCCAGACGAACCGGTACGCTGACCACGGCGTGCTGGACGCACTCACGGCGGAGGAGGGGATGGATGACCTGTTCAGTATCGGCGAGGAACTCGGAGGTTTTCGCTTCTGACTCGCGACCAGAGGAGCCTGTGTGTCTCCCTCACACACAAACGAATGCAAGATGTGGTACACACGCACACATGTCGTAGCATGAGACCGTGTAGGGCTGTCGTTCTCTCTATCCCAAATTGCCTGTTGGCTCTCCCCCCCGCTGGGAGGGGGGAACGCAAGAATAGGACAAACAGTAGCAGTAGTAGATTGGCTCTCCGGCTTATGAGCTCGTCATGTGTGTTGAGAGGAGTTGAAGAGGAAGGAAAGGTGGGGGAGAGACGGTATTCGCGCGCAGTGGCTTCATGTCGCTCCCCAAGGCGTGTGTGTATGTGTATGTGTGTGGACACCTTTTTCCTCCTTTGGATCTCTCCCTCTCTCCCTCTCTACCCCCCCCCCCCCCCTTCGCACGTGGCTCTGACAGCTCTTTGCTTCTCCGTAGGCTCCATCTCTCTCGCTTTCTCGCAAGTTAGCAGGACAGGGCCCAAGCACCGCAAGACTCAGCGTCATGGCTGCCGATCAAGGACGCTTTGTCCTGGCTCGCTCCGATCACCTGTCCACCGTTCTGGACAAGCCGGGTGTGAACTATATCGTCGGCCGCAGTGGCAGTCTCACCCCGTTCCAGCAACTGCAATCCAAGTACGTCTCCCGAGAGCAGCTCTGCTTTGTCTGGAACCCGCCCTCACTCTTCGTCCACCAGGCCGGCAAGAATCCCACCTTCCTCGGCCCTGAATGCGCCAAGGTCCCGCTGCGTGGCGAGCCCCCGCTGGAGTTCAAGGGCAGCGCGGACATCACCGAGCCGCAGCGCAGCGTTGCCGCGGACGGCCACACCGTGGTGCTGGTGCCTCTGTGTGACCCCATGCATGCCACCACCGCGCCGCCCCTCACACAAACGGATGCGGCCACCTTCTACTTCCCCACTGAGGTGGGACTGCCCTGCATTGCGGTGCGCTGCGAGCGGACGCGGGGGACGGCGGCCGAGTCGCGCGAGGGGGCCAACGCCGCCACCTCGAGCCTCTCCACAGCGCAGATGCTTGCGGTGCCGACGCTAGGGGCGAGCGGAGGCAACTCTGAAGAAGACGAACAGGAAGAGAGCGAGACGAAGAGGAGGCGGACGGACGGCAGTAGCCACGAGGATGGTCGCTCGCCAGCCGAGGGCAGCGGTGGTGGTGGCAGTAAACCAGAGTGGCAGGGCCTGCTCGACGCTGCGATGCAGCAGACGCACCGCCAGGACGCCGCCGAGAAGCAGCAGCAGGAAGAGCGGGACGCGGAGGCGACGCCCAGCCGCCCTTCCGCTCCACTACCACCGGCGCCTGCGCCGACGCCCATCCCTGTGTCGCCGCCGCCGCCACCGCCTAGGACAGAAACCACCGCGCAGCCACTTGCCGAGCAGACGCGCAGGCCCTCTCCCCCGCCCCCCACCAATGCGCCGACGCCGGTCGTGGCTCCAGCGGCGCAGCGCATGGGCTTCTGGGAGTGGAAGTGCCATGCCAACGGCCCCGACCGCGACCCCAAGTCCTGGCGCAAGTACCCGCTGGCCGTGGCGAAGATGTTGGAGGAGGCGTACCGCGCCAAGAAAGTCACGGTGGCCATCCCAGACAGCCTCCTCCTTGGTGGCGGTGGTGGCGGTCGCAAACACAACCGCGATGGCGATGGGGATGACACGGGCAAGGCCGGCGGTGAGGACAGCAGCACGTACAGCGTGTGCTTCAAGGAGGACTCGCTCGATGGTGGCATGATCCAGTATCAGAACGATGACAAGGGCAAGTTCCGCGTCGTGCGTCGCACCGGGGGCGATGATGTGGACTACAGCGGCGTGAAGGCGGCTCGCATTATTCCCCAGTCCTCCTCGTCTGACGAGGACAGCGACAGCGACAGCGACGACGACGACTTCTCGGAGAGTGAGAGCGAGTCCATCTCGTCGAGCAGCAGCTCCGAATCGGAGGACAAGAGGAGAAAGAGGAAAGCACAGAAGAAGACGAGGAAGTGAGGGGTAGCTGCTCGTTTCGTCATTCCTCGCAGCAGCCATACCCTTCTCCTCCCCCTCTCCCCCCCCCCTTTCCTTTCCCGTCTCTCTCTCTCTCTCTCTTGTTGCCACGGTTAGGACACAGAGGGGGAAGCGGTTGGGGGGGGGGGGGGGGGGGAGGGGCAAAAACATTGCCGACACGGACGCGTAGGACGGGCATCTCTTCTTTCTTTCCCTTCCTTATCGTCGCTGCTTAGGAACATGTCTCTCTCTCTCTCCTCGGAGCCGTCTGTTATTGTGTGGGCTGGCGTGGAGCAACTCGGATAAAACTACACCCTCTCCGTGTCTCCCCCGTCCCCCGACCTTCTTAGTCACCTCTCTCTCTCTCTCTCCTTCTTTCGCGACGGTGTGCATGGAAGCGATCCTCAATCTCTTGACCTACGGGGCGGGGCACGGCCCTCCGACACGACATGAAGATACAGGAACAGAGAGAAACAGGCAAGGATTCCGTGTGTGTGTACCTGTGTTGGTGGATGACGTAGCTGCCGCATAGCACAAAGTGCGGGAAGAGAGTTGTCGCCAACATCACCGCCGCTGCGGACGTGAGAGAACGTGTAGACCCGCCCCCCACCAACGTCATCACCCTCCCCCTCCCCCATCTCTCCCTGTCTGCCCGCACTGTAGGTATACTTCACATAGTTAAAGTCATTATCAGCTACTCTCTCTCTCTCTCTCCCTTTTAGCTTTGTTGTCCCTGTTCACTCCTTCGTGTTCTCCTTCCTCTCTTCTACGAACTCCTCAGCCGCGCCAGCACATACACAACATAGACCAGCACCCCCTTTTGTAGTAGCGGTCTCACTCGGGCTTTCCCAACCTGGCAACGATATCTTCCTCAAGCGTTACCGCGTCGAACGAGAAGGCGTAGAAGAAGCAAATAGTGCTGTCATAGTGCAGGGACAGGGGAGCGTGAAGGAGGGAGAAACATGTCCATCTTCATGGTAGTGTTGGGCGTGCTCCTCGCCGTCGCCGCCTACTTCTACATCCAGCTGGGCAAGGCCACTGCCCCACCGCCAAAGCGCAGTGCTGCGGCCCTCGGCGGGAAGGCGACCAGTGGGACCAGCACCGCCGCCAGTGGCAGCAACGGGGCAGTTGCGGACAACAAGAAGGTCACGGTGCTCTTCGGTTCGCAGACAGGCACGGCGGAGATGTTCGCCAAGACGCTAGCCCGCGAAGGCGCGAAGCTTGGTGTCCCCATCGTGGCGCGGGATGTGGAGGGCTACGAGACCTACAACCTCGAGTACGAGCGCCTCGTCATTCTTGTCTGCGCCACCTACGGCGAGGGCGAGCCGACCGACACGATGAAGGACTTCCACGACTGGCTGATGGACGACTGCCGCTCCCCCGGCGAGGAGCTGAGCAACGTCAAGTTCGCCGTCTTTGGCCTCGGCGACCGTCAGTACAAGTACTTCTGCGAGGAGGCCATCGTCGTGGACAAGCGCTTCGACGAGCTGGGTGCGCAGCGCATCTACGGACTGCACTGCGGCGACTCCGGCAGCGGGCAGCTCGAGGAGGAGTTCGATGAGTGGCGTAAGGACCTGTGGCCGGCTGTCGGCCGCGCTCTCAACATCGCCATCAAGGCGAACACCGAAGAGCCCGTGGAGCCGGAGTGCCGCCTCAAGTACTGGGAGGAGGCAGAGGCCCCTCTCGCCTTCCCAAAGACCGCCTCCGTGCTTGAGCCGACACAAAAGTTGCCGGTGTGGGTGCCAGTGACGAAGAACGAGGAGCTGCTGAGCAACTGCTCAGACCGCAGCACGCGGGAGATTGTGTTCAGCATCCAGGGCACCATCATCTCCTACCAGGCCGGCGACCACTTTGGCGTGCTGCCGTGCAATCGGGACAGCGTCGTCGACGACTACCTCGCCATCCTCGACGTGTCGCCCGAGGACGCGAACAAGGTCTTCTCGCTGCAGGACATCAAAACGCTCAAGAACGTGTTCCCCGCCCGCGTCAGCGTGCGCACGGCCCTCAAGTGGTACATTGACCTCGCCGGCCCGCCGAAGAAGTCCACCCTCCGCGCGTTCGCCCACTGCTGCCAGGACCCAAAGGAGAAGGAGGAGCTGCTGCGCATCCTGCGCGTCAGCCCCGAGGCGCAGAAGGAGTTCAGCAAGCTCTGCGCGAAGCTCCGCACGATGCATGGCTTCCTGCGGAAGTTCTCGTCGGCAAAGATCCCGCTGGAGTTCTTCCTGGAGCTGATGCCGCGCACCGCGCCACGGTACTACTCCATCTCCTCCGACCTTCTCGCCGACGGCACCAGTGTCGGCATCACCGTCGCGGTGGTGGACGGGGGTCTGTGCACGACGATGCTGCGCGACCTCAAGGTGGGCGATCGCATCCCTGTGTTTGTGCGCAAGTCGACCTTCCACCTGCCACTGCGCCACAAGGAGCGCCCGCTGGTCATGATCGGGCCCGGCACCGGCGTCGCGCCGTTCATCGGCTTCATCCAGCGCCGCCGCGCGTGGCAGCAGAAGAACGCGGCACTCGGCAGCGCGATGCTTTTCTTCGGCTGCCGCAGGCGGGACGAGGACTACCTCTACGAGGACCTGTGCAACGCCGCGCTGCAGGACGGCGTCCTGTCCGTCGTCGACGTCGCCTTCAGTCGCGAGCAGTCCCAGAAGGTGTACGTGCAGCACCGCATCGCGGCCAGGGCAAAGGAGGTGTGGGAGATCATCCACACCAGCGGCGGCAACTTGTACATCTGCGGCGATGCCAAGCACATGGCCAAGGACGTCGAGGCCGAGCTCGTGCGCATCGCCATGAACGAGGGCGGCATGGATGAAGACCAGGCCAAACAGTACCTCCAGAAACTCGAGAGTGAGGAGAGGTTTCTCAAGGACGTCTGGTCATCGTCCCTGTAGAGGGATAGACCACAGACACGGGGAGGGTGGGGGGTGGGGGTGGGGGACAGTAGTGTACTCCGTGTCGAACTCTGCTCCGCTCGCTGGGCACGACCACAACTTCCCCCTCCCATCTTCCTCTTTTCTCTCTCCTCCCCTCGCTGTCCTCTGCTCATGTGCACGCAGGGACACGTCCCTCCACAGACCCGCTGTCATCAAAAAAAAAAAAAAAGTTTAAGAACGGCATAGGTAGACCATGAGACTACTAAACCTAAGTTTCATGTATGTGTTCTCTCCTCCTCTCTCTTCATGCGTCCCCATTCCCATATATATATGTGTGTGTGTGTTGTATGTTATGGTTGTCGTTGCATGAGTTCGTTGGCAAAGCGAAGCTGTGGAGAAGACATTCGGGTCGCTGCCACGGCTACGTGTTCACTCCTAATATGGCACACTTCATTTTGTGTGAAAGAAGATCGTTTGCTAGTTGCTAGTGGAAGAGGCGAGAGGTGGAGAAGGAGTCTTCGTCGGTCATCCCCTCCCTCTCATACTTTCGACGGTATGCCACAAGGACTGTGAGAACACGCGGCAAATGGCCCACATGGAGAACGAACCTGAGAGGGTCGATATGTCTCGCTACCCTATCCTGCCTTCCTCTCTCCCGCTTCTCGTCTTCTGTTTTACACAGATTATCTTTGGTTTCTGCAACACTCCTTTTTCTCTCCACAGCCGTCGTTTCTTGTGTGTGAGAGTGTGAGTGTGTGTGTGCGAGAGTGTGTTTTCCTCGTCCCTCTCTCTCTCTAGTATCGTTGTGAACCCTCCCCCACCCCAATAGCACGTCCTACTCCTGCGGTTGGCGCAGTTGACACGACAGCCAACACACCTACACACACACACACGCAAGTAGGGGAGAATGTCGTTCGTCATTCTTGCCTGCTCCGACATTCGGGCTCAGAAGGTGAACCTCGAGCTCCCCTTCAGTGCCCCGCCCGCCTCCATGGACGAGTTGCGCCGTATCATGGAGCAGACGTTTCGTGGCGAGGAGGAGGCCATCAAGCGCGCCAACGGGTTCACGGACACTCGTCCCTGTGAGCCATTCACCATCAATCGCCTTCAAAAGTACAATGACGACACGCAGTCCTGGGTCGAGATCACGTCGCCGCAGATGCTGGACACGTACGATCAGCTCTATGTCTTTCGCAAGAACACGACAAAGGCGGACATCGCGACAGAGCGCGAGCTGCCGGCACCACGTAAGAGTCCTTTCTTCCCCTATGCCGTTCAAAACAGAGGCAGCAACGGCAATAATGCCAACAGCAATAGGGGAGCAAATCACAGCACCTCACCGGCCTCGCCGCAGGGCACAGCCAGCTACCCACGCGATGTCAGCCAGAGCCAGCCCCCTGCGACCTCCTCCTCCCCCGCCCCGTACTACATGTCGGCAAACACCAACCCCATCAGTACCACCAGTCCCTTCCGGAGCGCACCTGCCGCTGTGCGTGGCTCCCCTCACCGCGGCTCAAACATCTTTACTCTTCCGCAGCATCCCGCGGCGGCGGCGGCGGATGGCTCCGTGCTCATGTATCGGGAGCGCACCACACCGGAGCGCATCGAGTACCTCTTTCGCTTTGCCGACCAGGGCCGTCAAGGTGCACTCTCAGCCCGCGAGTTCGAGGTCATCTTCCGCGCCGCCGACATCCGCTTCCCCTCCGCTGTGGTGTACGACCTGCACCAGCACTTCAGCCGTCCCGGCGGCGCGGGTGGGGGCGAGGGCGGCAGGATGGTCATGGACGACTTCCAGCGCTACGCCAGCGACTTCCCCGTCGCCGTCAATATTGCGTACCAACGCATTACCAACCAGGAGCGCGAGGAGGCCATCGTTGGCGCGCAGCGCGATGCGGCGCAGCGGGTGGACGATCTGCAACGCCAGGTGAAGGATCTGGAAGATCGCCTTGCCGCTGCCCAGCGGGAACTGCAGAAGCAGACGGACCAGAAGGCTCGTTTGCAGGACAACCTGCAGGAACTGTACCGCCAGCGCGACCCCGAGTACTGCCGCGACGAGCAGCAGCTCCTTGACAAGGAGGTGAGTGTCTTCAAGTACCGTGAGCGGCTTTCGCGAGAGGAACAGGACTACGAGCGCATGGCGATGGAGCGCCGCCGGCGCACGGCACACCAAACGACAGCCGACAACAGCCCAATGCCCATGAGCGGGGCCTACGATGACGGCCGCTACGGCCCCGTCTGAGGAAGGCCGTCCGCTCTTCCTTCTCACCGCTCTCAACGCTCCGCGAAGCCTCTCCTCTCGCGTGCTGGCGCTCCGTCTTGGCATCATCGCCTGTGTATCCCCCCGCTCCCCCCCCCCCCATCTCCTTTCCCCCAACCGCTGCCTCCCCGCGCCGAGTATTCCACCCATTAGATGTCTGTCTGTTTGTCTGTCTCCTCGTATGTCTTCTCCCCCATTACCATCTCTTGACTCCTCAACTGCAGTTTAGTAGACCGCCCACCTCCCCCCACATACGGTGCCAACGCAGAACCTGTACTGCTCCTTCGACATAGACACCTAGATGACCACAATAAGAATGGCAATGCTTGTCGTCAGCCCTCCTCGTCCCCCTATTTCTGCTTCAATGACGGTGGAGATGGAGGGAAGCACAGAGGCCAATAATAGGCGGTCCGTCAGTCGTCACTCGCCGTCCCATGCGTCGCCTTCACTGTATGAACCCATCTTTCACCTCCTCCTCCTCCTCTCTCTCTCTCCTCAGCACACTTCCCTCCCTCATCTCGCGCCGACAACGAAAGAAGAACAAGGTTGCAACTCACCGTCCACGATGGCATCGACTCACACAGAGGTGCAGATATTCATCAAGTGCGACAAGCTCATTGACGAGGACGCCTTCTCCAAGTCGGATCCCTATGCCGTCCTGTACGAAACCACTGGCGGCAGGAAGCGTCTTGTGGGAAAGACGGAGACCGTCAAAAACCAACTGAACCCGCAGTTCAAGACCGCTCTCAACGTGGTCTTCTTCTTTGAGGCGAAGCAGGACTTCTGCGTGGAGCTGTGGGACAAGGACAAGAACAACAAGGACGACCTCCTCGGCCAAGCCCAGTTCACGCTTGGTCAGCTCATGTCCTCCCGCAACTCTGTGTTGACGTTGCCCCTTGGCGCAAAGAAAAGCACTGTCACGTTGACAGCCAGTGCGCACGGCAAGCTCAAGGGCCTCATCGCGGTACAGTTTCGTGGCAAGAACCTCAAGAAGATGGATCTCTTCAGCAAGTCCGACCCGTACTT
>JASAOB010002448.1:0-14415 GCA_030849825.1 Herpetomonas tarakana | reverse complement strand
GGGAATGAACATCCCCCCGGTTGTTAGCTCCGTAGTGGCGAAGCTGCTCGCCGGAAAGAACAACCCTGCCCAGCGGCAGCAGCAGCAGCCCACGATTCTCATCAAGGAGGAGGACATCCGCTTTATTCTGCAAGCCGTGCGTGAGATCTTTCTGGCGCAGCCGATGCTTCTGGAAATACGGCCGCCCGTGCGCATCTGTGGGGACATCCATGGTCAGTACTACGATCTGCTCCGTGTGTACGACCTGTGTGGCTACCCGCCCGAGGCCAACTACCTCTGGCTGGGCGACTACGTAGACAGAGGAAAGCACAGCATCGAGACGGTGCTCTTGCAGTTCTGCTACAAGATTGTGTACCCAGAGCACTTCTTTCTTCTGCGTGGCAACCACGAGTGCGCAAGCATCAACCGCGTCTACGGCTTCTTTGACGAGGTGAAGCGGCAGTACAACGTGAAGCTCTTCAAGGCCTTTGCCGATGTCTTCAATACAATGCCGGTATGCTGCGTCGTTAGCGACAAGATTGTCTGCATGCACGGCGGCCTCAGCCCGGACCTGACGAACTTGGCGGCCGTCAACGAGATCGAGCGGCCGTGCGAGGTGCCGGACCGCGGCATTCTGTGCGACATCCTGTGGTCCGACCCCGAGGCCGAGGTCACGGGCTTTCTAGAGAGCGACCGCGGTGTGAGCTACCTTTTTGGCGAGGACATCATCTACGACTTCCTCGACTTGGTCGATATGGACCTCATCGTGCGCGCGCATCAGGTCATGGAGCGTGGCTACAGCTTCTGCGGCCAGCGCCAGCTCGTGACCGTGTTCACCGCACCGAACTACTGCGGCGAGTTTGAGAATGACGGCGCCGTTATGACTGTCGACGAGAATCTGCAGTGCTCCTTCACGATCATCCCTGGCTCCAGACCCACGTGATTGCGTTCTTGCCTATTTGTCTTGTATGTGGTGGTGGCTACGAACAGTGCCGTAGTCAACGCATAGCCATAGAGCAAAAGCACCCACAAGCCCATATATATATATACATATGCATGCATTTGGGTAGGTGGTATCTCCTTTCTCATCTCCTCCCCTCCTTCCCTCCCTTCCCTGTCTGCAGGTGTGTGCTTCCTCTTCTTCCCTTCCGTGTCAAAGGTCTTGTTCTGGACCTTTACGGATCGCTACCTGGACAGTCTCATCGTTCCTTTCCCTTTCTCTTCCCCCCTCCCTCTCCTCTCTCGCTCATACACACAAAAGAGCGATCACAAAATGCATCTCCCCTCTCGTGTTCCATTGCATATCTTCCTTCTTTCTTCTTCTTGTTTTCTCGTTTCTCTGATGTTCAGCAGAGGAGGGGCATCTTCCCACCCCCTTCACTCTCTCCTTCTGAATTATGGTCCACTACTCTCTCTCGTCTCCCTCGCCCCCTCCCTTCCCCACAGACCCACACGCACAGACACATCTTCCCGTATATACCTCTTCTGTTTCGTCTTTGGCTGACTATTTCCTCTCATCATTGATCCTCTTCCCATGTCAAGCTGTTCCCTCCTTCTCGCTTTCCTTTCCTAGTGGTCCCCCTCTCCCCTCTCCCCTCTCCACACACACTCCCTCCCCATGCACGATCTTTCTGGCTGCTCACGCAGTGTCGTGTACATTCTCCCTGCGGGTACGCTGCACCATCCCCCTCGCATCGTCTCCCGATCCCGTCTCTATTTCTTCACAGGTCAGACGCACACACAGCACATGAGGGAAATGCTAAACGCACCCCTTCCCCTCCTCCTGCTCTCCTACTACTCGTATAGAAGTCGCGTCGAGTGAAGGCGAGCTTCGCCGTGATACATGTCTGCTGCAGCGAAACACGTCCTCCTTTCCTACCCCCGCTCCCTCCTCGCACTGCCACCTCAACAGATTCCCTCCCTATCAAAGCGTACATACTGCGCTGTTCCGCCTCTGGGCGATCCGCTTCTATCACTTCCCCTTCCCCCCCCCCCCCCACACACACTCTCTCTTCCTCCTCCTTCTACTATCTCCGTTGGGGATGCCCGGCAAAAGGAAGCAGGCTGCGAACGTGGACACGGACACCACCTCCCCCACTGCAGCGGAGACGGCGGGTGCGGACGAGGTGCCACGCGTCATCGTCTTTGATCTGGACGGCACGTTGTGGGACCCGGAAATGTACCAGCTCCGCGGCGGTGCCCCGTTTAAACCGCACAAGACCAACCCCAACATCGCCATCGATCGCAGCGGGGAGGAGGTCCACCTTATAGGTGAGACGCGCGCGCTGCTGCAGATGCTCTCCACGGACCCCAAATGGAGCAACACGCACCTGGCCATCTCCTCTACATGCGACTACCCCGCCTACGCGCGCGAGCTCCTGAACCTCTTCACCTTCACGGATGCGCAGGGTGTGTCGGTCACCATGCACTCCCTCTTTGGCGACTTTCAGGAGATCTACTACGCGGGGAAGGACAAGCACCACCACACACTGCTGCAGAAGATCCGCAAGGTGGATCCCAGCGTGACAGAGCTGTCACAGTTTCTCTTCTTTGATAACCAAACGAACAACATTCGCAGCGTGTCGGCGGCCGGGGTGCCGTCCTGCTACTGCCCGTATGGTATGACGAAGGGCGTATTTGAGAAAGGGCTGGCTATTTGGCAGGAGGCCCGCTCGAGGCTCTGATGGGGAGAGATTAAGAAACGATTAACACAAAAGCAAACATGAAAGTCCCTTTGATGGAGCATCGCACACACGAGGAGAGGCGGCAGAGGAGCGCAAAGCGTGCAGACGTCGTGAGTGTGTGGTGACATTCAAACCTCCTCCCTCCCTCCCTTTCCTCCGTTAGCACCTCACACATCCACTCGCGACAGTCCCCAAGAAGTAGCGACAGAAGAAAACATAACAAGAGAGAGAGAGGGAAAGAGGCGACACACAGACATGGGCTGCTTCACCCTGTGCGTGGAGACGACCGCGCGCGAGGTGAACGCGCTGCTGGAGTTGCACAACGTTCACCCACAAGTCCGCGGCGACGTGAAGAAGCAGCTCAACGCACTCATCGACAAGGCCTACGAGCATCAGCACACGACCTCCCCGGGGTACAAGGAGTCCTCGCAGCAGGTCTGCCACGCCATCGCCTCGAGCATAATTGATCGAGCTCTGACCATCGCTATCCCTCGGACGGAGCTGACCATCAAGGAGAAAGAGAATGCCGCCCTGCAGCAGGACATTGTCGATCTAAAGGGCAAAGTCGAAGAGGCGGAGAGGAGATGGAAGGAGGCGGTGGATGTCCTAGAGAGCTTCAAGACGGCACACGACTACATGCTCCACAGCTACTTCAGGGAGGTGCTGATACTGCGGCATCGCATTCATGACTTGGAAAAGCGCAACAGGGCGAAGCAGTCATCCGGCGCCATCACGCGGACCGCGCTGCCGCACCCTGGCGTCGGCGGCAGTTCGTGGGGACGCCGTGATTCGCCGTCGCTGTCGGGGGCCGCTATGGCGAGGCCGAGTGCCACCAGCATGTACTGTGAGCAAACCTCGCCAACTGGAGAGAGCACCTCCACCTTCCCGTCGGCGGCGGGGGCGGGAGAGACGCAGAGGCCGCAGGGTCAGGCGCGGCAGCAGCACCAGCAAAGCGTGCTGGGCGAGATGCTTGTACGAGTAGAGGAGCACAGCACGCGGGGGACGATGCCAGCCGTGTCGGCCGCGTCAACCGACACCGGCGGCGAGGGGAAGGGGATCGCCATACACCCTGCCCAGCCGCCACAGCAACCGCCTCCGGCGTCGGCAGCAGCAGCAGCAGCAGTCGCCTCCGCACCTTCTCGTGCAGCTTCCCTGTTAGACAGCACGCCGATTGCCGATGGCTCGCCCGCTCCCCAACAGCACTCGCCCCCGCCATCGTCCCCGACCTTCGCCCCTTCCTCCAATGCCCTCTCATCGTCCAAGGTGAGCGGCGGCGGTGCCGTCTGCGTTCCCTCGCACGCCACGGATGTTACCCTCCTCACAGCACACGAGATGCTCAAGGCGATTTCTCACCCCCTCCACGCCGACAGTGTCGACGCCGTGTTCGATTATGAAGAGTATGTCGCCATGCTGAACGGCAGTGCTGGGCAGAGTGCCATGGGCCGCCGACTGGACGGGCTGCGGCTGATGCAGAGCACTGGTGGCGCCACCACCCTGCAGCAGCTCGCTGGGATGACGGGGAGTGGCCACAGCCCCCGACATGGCAGCCCTAGCGCCAAACGGCACAGCCGCGACCTCCTCGCTACAGGCGGCAAGGCACGACTGGCCATGCTGGAGGAGGAGCTAGACTTCTACAAGACAAAAGCCTCCAAGGTGCGTTGGTGTCTCGAGTTTGCCGCACGCCCAGTGAAGTACCAGCTCTCGGAGCAGCTGAGGGGCATCCGCGACGAGGTGCTTGCCATGCAGCGGTGCCAGCAGGAGTTCTTCGTCACCATGCAGGACCTCGTGGCCCTCCTGCAGAGCCGCTCCGACGCTCTGCTGGAGGTGCTCTCGCTCTTCACCACGGAGGTGCTGCGGCTCACGGATGATATGAAAAAGGATGCGAGTAAGAAGAGCTGTGCCGAGCTGTTTCTCAGCTCGGGCCAGCGCGAGAACGCACTGGAGGCCATCTTCGCCGTTGGCAAGGACTCGGGGAAGGGGAGTCTGCCAGCGCATCGCACAGGTGGCGGCGGCGGCGGCGCGGACCTGACGCAGTACATACATCACCGGTTCACCCCCTGGCGGAACCACGCCGTGACCTTCAAGGCACGCAAGGCACTTGCTGCATTGGAAAGCTTCGCCGAGAGCGCTCGCCGGAGGCAGGCCTTCCTTCTTGCCAAGGGCGGGGATGGCGCGGAGCAGGGCTACCGCAAGCTGTTCCACCGCAGCGACAGCAGCGGCAACAGCGGCGGCGGTTTGGTTACCTGGGCCTCGTCCGTTGAGTCCGACGAAGCGAAGACAACGCACGCGTACTCAAGCGATGGAGAGGAGGGGGAGGCATCGGCCGACCGGTGGAGGTCGGCGGTGGTGGAGGGGGCTAGCGACAAGCATGGGGACAGGACGGGGCAAGACCTCCTTCGCGAGGTGGTACGACTCCGACTGCGTCGCGCCTGCAGCCGCGTTCGCCGCTCTCACGTAGTCAATCGCATTCTTGGGCTAGAGTGTATGAGGGGCAACGAAGGCGGCGCCGCCGAGGATGACGAGGCCTTCCAGGAAACTCGCCAGGTCTTTGTAGATGTCTGCCAAGCGTACGAGAGCAGCATCCAACGCGATACCCGGCGGATCCGCGAACTCCTCAGCGCGCTCGCGCTGCACATGAAACAACACGGGGCTGCCCTGTCGAATGACATGGCGGAGCTTCTCTCCAGCCAAGGCGGCGGCATATTGAGAAACGGTGCCGACGACTTCCCCTACTACGCCTCGCCGTACCTCTACAGCCCGAACGGCGGCGACGGCTCCGCTACACGACGGGAGCAGCGGGGACGCGCGAATCGTATTCTCTACGTTCCTGTGGGGACGGGGGCGGAGAGCTACGTTGTGTTCCAGAACGAGCAGCTCCCCCTCTCCTCATTCGCAGCCAGCGGCGCCGGCGAGTCTGCGCGGACGTACAGCGAAACCCGAACTCCGTACGGGGCGGCTGTGGACTACTGCATCGGCGTGCAGCGCGGGATGCCGGTAGGCGACCACTTTGGCCCTGTCTACTTGAAGGAGGAGATGGACGAGACCCAGCATGGCGCGCGCGGCGGCGATGGGCACCACTACTACTACATCGCCGATGAGAATGGAAAGGATCTACTGAAGGAAGCAGAGGCGGCCACGCAGCGCGGTTTCACCACCACAGCGGCGTTACGCGCGGAGGCGGGTGGTAGCGGCACCGGCTCGCCCGTGCCGATCCCCATGACGCAGATCCTCGTTCCGGCGCCCATGCCGTTCTATCAGTCCGAGCCGTCTGCCACAGCCGAGACGGCGTGTGCCAGCAACCGCCACGGCGACGGTGCTCCTCCGCAGCGCCACCCATATGCGTACCACGTGGCACCGGCCCCCTCCTCGTCGTCGGCAGCTGCCGCTGATGGCCCATCTTCGCTGCAGCCCATCTACCTCGTTCCCCTGACCACACCGGCAACTGCGCAGGAGCAGCTGCACTCAGGGCTGGGCCACACCGCAGCTTCCGCGCTCTTCGCTGTCGACGAACCCGGCGGTCCCGCGCTCTTCTCATCGGGGGCTGGCATTCCTATCGCAGTGTCCTATGCACACCTCCTCGCGCCGACTGGCGGCAGCGTTGCCGTTGGTGGTGACAGGTGTGCTGCCGCGCCGAACCCATACCTGCACGACCCCCCGCGCGTGTGCCGCCCGCCAACGGAGGAGGCGGAGCTCCTGCGCATTCGCTCTCTCTCCAAGCCCCCTGCACCGCTGCAGACGGAGGCGCAAGCCATGCCGCAGCCTCACAACACAGAAAAGGATAGTGGCAGTGTTCCTGGCGACGACGACGCCGGCGAGCGCGACGGGAAGGAGGGCGGTGACGCCGTCCCTACAACAGCAACAAGTCACAGCGCGGGTGCTTTGTCTCTTCCCCCGGTATCGCCGGTCGACACCGCAACGAAAGGCGAGCCATTGGGTTCCCCTTCTTCATCCACTCCACCCCTCACCTCACCACCGGCAACGACGCCCGCGCCGGTGGCCCTCCTCGCTTCCTTTGAGAGTGCTCTGCAGCGCGCCAAGCAGGCACGAAACACGCGACTGGAGCAGGAGTCCGCCCAGCGCGAGGGTGACGGGGAGGGGTGCAAGGCGGCTTCCTCCCTGATACGTCGGGCCGAGCACCCCACCACCAGCACTGCTGCATGGGGCACCAAGGACCAGTTCCTGCGTGTCCGCCTGCCTGGCAGCGGCGTGCGCCTCGCACCCCTCAAGCCCTCGGCGCACGACACCGTGCAGCTTCAGCGGAAATTGCGGCTGCCAGTGGTCGACACTGCCGCTGCGGCGGTCACAGCGAGCAAAGCACCACCGCCACCCCCGACAACAACAACAACGACCAGCACCGCCACCGTCTTGTCCGTCGATACCTTTCCGACGAAGAGGCGGGAGCAGCAGCAGCAACAGGACACCTTAATGGAAGGAAAGGGGGGCGGCATGACCATTTGACAATCTCACCCTCCGACACTCACCTTTCTCTTCTTCTTCTTCGTCATCATGTACACTTTGTTTTTCCTTTTTTTCCATTCTGGCATCCCCCTTCTTCATCTCTTCTTCTCTCGTGGAATGCATTCGTCTCCCCTCCTACATTTTCTTTCCGTGCATTACTTCCTGCTCAATGTGGCGATGTATCCGTATGCTGCGCAACACACAACACCACACCACGACCGCTTCCCCCAAACAGCGACTGGCAAGATGAGCGAAAGTGGGAATGGGAAGGACAATTTCACTCTGCTCTCACTGGTGCCTCCCTCCCCCAGCATGTCTGTCCCTCTCTCCTCCTGTCCACGACACAGAGAAGAAAACCCCTATTTCCTCTCCTCTCCCGCCTCTCCTCTTCCGTCACCTCCCTAGGGGAATAAACACGCCGTCCTTGTCATACATATACGTTCATTCACACACACACACAGTGCATAAAGCATTCAAGCTCTCTCTCTCTTCCCACACACACACACACACACACACACACACACACAAAGATAAAATAAAGAAAGCAATCAGCCTATATAGCAGCATCAAACATCCCCTCCTCTCCCTCTTCATCGAAGAAGGGTACGTGTGCCTCATCGTCCCCTTCCGCTCCCTTTCCCCCCTTTTACTCTCCTCTCTCGTCTAGTTGTCTCATAGCTGGTCGAGATCCTCTGTCCCCCCCCCTCCTCCCTTTTCACCTCTTCACCTGCTCACCTCTTCACCCTTCCATCTTCTTTGAAGATATCAGTTTGCAATAATCCACTTCACTCTCCCCTTCCCCTGTTTCTCCTCGGATTGATCAAAATCCCCCCCCCCCCCCACTCCTCCCCACGCTCATACAAACCTTCTTTCCCCCCTCACTTTCCTCTCCCTCTGGCTCTCGCCTGTGTTCCTTCTTCATAGAACCTCCTCTCTCTCTTTTCCGTTTGTTGACCCCTTCTTCTTTCCTTCACCCACTGCGGCGCAGCGGACTTCACCCCTTTCCCTCCCTCCTTCCTCTTCACACCCCTCCCCCATCCCTCCTATACATAAGTTTTTTCCCCTTCCCTGTATCACTACCACTGCTTCTATTTCCACGTCACATTACATTCCCCCCTCGTTTTTAGCTGCGGCGACATAGGGTATCACCCACAGCCGTACACATATCCTGTACCTCCCCTTCGGTCATCTTCCTTCTTTCACTCTCTCCCTTGCCCTGACCTGGCTCCCTGCTCTTCTTCTCTCCTTCTTTTCCTATTTAGCCCCTGATACAGTGAGTTCCCTTTAACCATCCTACTCTCTCTCGTCGTTGCGACTACTACTAACCCTATTGACATTCCTCCTCCTCCTCGTTGATTCAGCTCTCCCACACCCTCTTCTCTTCTTAAACCTTCGTCTTCCTCTCTCTCCTCCTACTCCGCTTCTCCGCACCGTCAGCGTACACAGACAAAAAAAGAGAGAGAGAGGTATATATATATTACTCCCCCCCCTTCTTCCAGCATAACTCGTCCCGTTTTGGATTGTCCTCAGAGGATACTTGCCGCGAGTGCGAATGGACTCTCCGTCAGCTTTTGGGCAGACATCGACATCCGCCGCAAGAGGAGGGGAGGGCTCGGCTGGGGCTAACGTGCCAGACTCCTCTTCTCCCTGTGCGGCGTCGGGCTTGACCACGTCCACTTCCCCCGTCCCACCTGCACACAAAGATGCTACCTCACCGCCGGCCCAGCAGGCCTCTGAGGAGAGCCCCATCGGCGGCGGTTTAACCATCTCGCCCGGCACACAATCCACGAGGAGGAGAGAGGAGGATGGAAGCTGCGCGGCTAGCACCACTGCTGTCCATGCCACCGCGTCTTCCCTCTCGTTGGCAAAGGGTGGTGGCGGCGGCCCCTCTTCCAGCTCACCTGCTCTGTTTACTCCTGCCAGCGCCACCCCCTCCGCCCCCGTCGCATCGACTCCCTCACTGCCGCCACAGCCGCCGCAGCCCGTGGCGGCGGCGAGGACCGCACCTGTAGCAGCGCGTGCCCTGCACTTTGCCGACTCGTCCTTGTCTTCCCCAGCGGCGACCTCCCCTGCCGTTTCCTCCTCGTCGCCCGTACTCTTCCTGTCCTCGCCGGCCCCCTCCCGCCTTGCCGAGGCCTACTGCGAAGGGCGACACCCCACCGTTCCCCTGCCCCTCTCCCACGCGGATGTGCCAGGGGAGGACGTACCCGAGAGACCGCAGGCGCACTCCGCGCTATGGACCTCCGCTGCGGTGCTGGACGACGACGCGCGATACATTGGTATTGCCAGCGGTCGCAACTTTCTCATCGGTGAGGGAGACGGTGTAGCCGCGTGGCGAGGGAGGGAACATGAACCCAGACACGCAAGGGCGACGCAGCAGCAGCAGCTCTCTCCGGGTGGTGGTGCGTGGGGGGCCGCCCACCACCTCCTCGGCCCTAGAAGCCGATCCGCTCGTGGCAGCAGAGGCGCGTCGACCCACCCGTTCCAGACGCCCTCCCCCTACCGGTTTGTGCCAGAGCCGGCTGTCGTGCAGGAGGACGTCCTTCACTCTGAGGCGGCAGCGGCAGAGGCGGCCACGTCCCCCGTTCTGTCCAACGCATTCCCCACGGAGCCGGACCCCGTGGACCTGACACACGACCCTCTCCACCCCATCCCGCGCGGCACACACCCGCCGACGAGGACGACGGCAGCAGCAGCAGGAGGCGGCCCTGGCAACCGGCCCCCCACCACCACCGCTGCCATGCCGAGAGAGCAGGCCAAGCGGCGCACCATCGCGGCCGCAAAGCTCACCTACGAGGAGCAGCGATACCGCGAAGCGCTCTCCCACAGCCTCGGCCTGCCCACCGCCACCAGGGCGACCGCAGTCTTCTCCTACCACCTCACCCCCAACACGGTGACGCCACCGCCACCGCCCTCGCCCTCCCCGACCTGCAACGAGGAGGAGGATCGAGAGGGGAGAGATGGAAAGCACGCGGAGACCGCTGGCTGCCTTGGCTCCACCGTGTCCGCGGCTGGCATCACCTTCGGCGGCGAGCGCTCCAGCAGCAGCGACACGACGGCCACGATCGCCGATGGCGCGTCCGCTGCCCGCTCACCACGCCCAGCGGCGGATCCAACAGGGAGAGAGCGGGGGCAGGGCGAGGAACTCGACGGCATGCGCACCCCACCGATGATGCGCTCGCCCAGCAACAACTGGGGTGCCCTTCGTAGCCACTACTGCCGGCGCCAGCGAAAGCGCCAGGCGGAAGGCATTGATCAGGATGGCGCGCAGAGCTTTCATCGCAGCGCCAGCGAGGAGGGAAATGACATGTCGACGCACCAGCACGGTGACACCCGCCATGCCCCTTCCTCCTTGATGCTGCCACCAACAGCGCTCACCGTCGCGACTCGCGCTGCTGACCTCCATCGCAGCACGCTGTGGGACACCAGCCCCTGCGCTGTCGCCACACCAGAGCACCGTGGCCTTCCACCACGCCACTACAGCCGCCAGCAGCAGCAGTATCACCGCGATCCCAACGAGTGTAGCATGACGAGCGAGGGCACGGATCCCATATCCTCCCCCCTGGACGAGAACTGGAACAGTTTTGCCGCCGTCCCGCGCAGAAGAGGGGAGGAGGCGGCGGCCACTCCCCGCGAGCACCGCGCGCACCACCACGGGCAGAGCCCCAACATCAGCAAAATCCCCACCCACAGCCACAACAGCCTGGCCACGCCGGTCGCCGCCGACGGTGGCGCGTCGCCAAACACGTTCCACGTGCCGGCGGCCATGATAACCCCGACAACCGCCTCTCCCTTCTCCACGTTGCTGGGCCCTCGCACGGCGACCACCACCACCACCGCCATCGCCTCCGCACTCGCCGCTGGCCGTCGACGCCCCTCCTCGTCCTCGGCGGCCACCACTGCCGCCGCGCTGTGCACGCCGGTGCGCCGCGGGGACAACGACCTGTGCCCGCTCGGATCCTTCTCCAGCCAAGTCACGCCCATAAACGGCAGCGCCAACGGGCAACGCCTCTTCTCCGGCATTATCGGCACCGGCACGAGCGGCGCGAGTCTGGTGTCTGCCTCGCCGCTTGCTGCCTACATCGCCGGCTCGGATACCTTCACGACGCCCATGACGGCAAGTACAGCAGGCGGCAGCCCGAACCTATCTCGCTCGCCTCTGGTCCCCACAGCTGTACCGGTGGCGGAGTACGGGGGAGCCCCCGGCGGTGGTGGGAGGCACCCCTTTGGCCCTGGTGTGACGCCTATCGCTCCACCGCGTGAGGCTGTCATGCCGTCATCCTCGTTGCTGGTGTCGACCTCTGCGGCGCCACGCCCCTTTTCCCTCGAACGGAAGCTCAACGTTAGCTCGCTGGAGATGAAAATAAATCGGAACCCGCTGCACTGGGGCTGCTTCGGGCTCGTCGTGGCGCTGCAGAGCGGCGTGTACGTTCTCAGCAGCGCTGTCGAGACGGGTAAGGACCGTGTGGTTGAAGTACACAATGCACAGCGGCAGCAGCAGCAGCAGCAGCTACAGCACCAACAGCGTGCACGGCTCGCTGACGACGTGGCCGTTCGTGTCACGGTCGTCACGTCGACCGTGCATCCTTGCACGACGGGTGCCGTGGAAGACCTCCTCCCTGCCGGCGAGGCTGGCGACGCGTCAACAGAGAGGGCGTACATTGTCCTTGGACAGTCAGACGGATCCTACCGCGTGCAGAGCTATCGACTTCGCTCCCGAGCGTCCGCTGTGGCTGTGGAGCGTCGTGAGAGGGAAGCCGCCGCTACCGCCCTAGCGACCGCCGCTACCGCCCTAGCGACCGCCGCCACCGCCCTAGCGACCGCCGCCGCGCCGCCCGCCGCCTTGCTGCCACTATACAGCCTGCCGGAGCTAGTGGGCGAGCTTGTGGAGGAGCGCACTCTGCTCGGCCGATCGACAGCCCCGGTGACCGCCCTGCACATTGCTGGACACACCTTGTTCGCTGGCGACATGGCGGGGATGCTTTCCATCGTTGACTTACGCGCGGCATGCGCGGCGCCGCGTGCAGCTATCGCACCAGGAAGCATGCCTCAGCCCCTGCTCCCTACAGCTGCCTGCCAGGCGGCGCGCACACCGCCCATGCAGGCTACATGGGTCTCACCCCACGTTCGGCGCGCACAGCAACAGCAGCAACAACAGCAGCTTAGGAAGGGAGCCTCGCTTTCAGAAGGGACGGGGGACGGTGGAGCGAACCCTCTGCGAGGGCTAGCGACAACTGAGGTTCGGACACCTACAACAGGCCCGTCTCGCCGCCCGAGCGGTGCCCCCATCCACCACTTCCCCCCGCCCTCCACGAGGTCCGATGGCCAGGCACAGCTTCCCTCATTCCCGCCGACGACGAAGCGCGGGGAACTCACAGAGGAGGAGGAGGGGGAAGAGGAGGAAGGCGGCAACGTGCGATCAGCGCGCGCGGACACGGGCCATAGCCTACTCCATTCCTTCCTGTCCCGAGGGAACAGGTCCCCGTTGCTGCCGAAGTCGAGCATTGCCGCAGGCCCCAACCCTGTTCATCTCCATGTCGGCGAGAGCATCTTTCACATTGCCGTCACCCCCGACCAGGACCGCGTGGCTGTTGGCACGACTCACAATCTCCTCGTATACCGTGTGAATCGCCTGCGCGATTGGGCCGCGACTGCGTCCTCATCCACAGGCGGCGGCAGCGTGTGCCGGCCCGAGCCGCTTGTCGTCCTTCGGCATTCCGCCAAGCCTGTCCGCGCGTTCGACTGGCTGTCCACCCCCTACGGCGGTACTGGCCACGGGGGCAGCTCCCCTTCCTTGGCTCGCACGACGTCAGATGCCCTTGGCGGCGGGGCCATCAGCGGGGCGGGTGAGAGTGGCAGCGGCAGGTATTCTCGCAGCACAACCACCACCACCGGCGCTCGCTCTAGCGGGATGTCACCGATCCTCCCCTCGCCGTCCATTGGAGGTCTCGCTGGCCTGCCCGGCTTCGCCGCCGCCGCCGCCGCCCCAACGGCGATGCGCGCGAGCCCGCTGCTCGTCTTTGCCGGAGGCGCTCATGGCGAGGAGGTTTGTGTGTACTCGCTGAACTCCCGCCGGGTCATTGCGCGGCGCGATGTGGGCCGCCCCATCCACCTGGTCCGCTGTTGCCCTCGCAGCACGGACATCATGGTCTCGCTCGAGGTTGGCGATGAGCGGACGCTGCGGGGGTACAGGGACGTGGGCGATGACGCGTTCTTCTTGACAAACCACAGCAACAACGTCTCCAGCGCAGCCACGGGGGCGGTGCCTCGCACGCCCCCCATGATTGCACGTCTACCTGCCGGCAGCAGCTCCACCGCCACCACCGCGACTTCCTCGTCCGCCATCGCCACTCCCGTTGGCCACTTGTTCTCGGCCGCAACAACGACGACGACCAGGACGAACTCTTCGGCTACGCCTGTGCGGCAATTGACGTTGGGGGGCTCTTCTTCCTCCTCCTCCTCCTCCATGTTCGGGTCTGCCATCCGTGCCGCCGCGGCCACCCTCACGCCGGCACACATGCGGCTCTACTCGCAACACTCACAGCTCACTCCCGCAACGGCCGCTGCGGGGTTCCGTGATGGTGGCCTCTTCCCTTACCCAGTGGCCGCACGGGAGCAGCTTTCCGTGGAGGACGAGACACCAAGTCCAGCGGGCCGGAGCGGCGCGCTGCCGTCGGCCTCCCACCTCTCCATCCCTCCAGGCATGCCGTCCGTCTCACTGACGCTGCCCAACGCCCACCAGAGCTCCGCCAACGATGTGGACGAAGACGATGCCGCCGACTCTATCCACGCTTCATCCATCCACTCCGGGGAGATGGGGGAAGGGGGGGATGGGGCCGGGTCGCCAACCGCGACAATGGAGGCGACGGCACGGCCACCACCCGTGGCCACCACTGCCGCAGCGCTCCCCCCGCCCCCCCGTCAGGGTATGGCGGCAGCGGCGGTGCCACTCCCGGCGCAGGACCGAGCCCCGCTGCTCCACCTCGAGGTACTGCTATCTCAGCAGGACGGCACCGGCACTCGAAACGGTGGCAGCGACCGTGACGGCCGCGCGGAGGCTGGCGTTGTTGATGTGGTCAGCAACCCGCCCCCATCGATGATGACAGAGGACGACGGCGCAGCGGAGGACGAGAGAGCCATGGGGACGCTTGGGGCCTACGGCCGCCCACCGCATCCCGTGCAGGACAGCACCGCCACGATTCGCCTACGCGGCTTCAGTGACCTCGGCACTGGCAATGCGTACGTCGAGGACTGCGTATACGGTGCGTTCTCGCCGGACTGCGTCAGCTTTGTG
>JASAOB010002447.1:0-14408 GCA_030849825.1 Herpetomonas tarakana | reverse complement strand
CCCCTCGCGCGCCAATTGTGAGCACAGATTCTTTTCCTAGTGTGTTACGGCGCGTATTGCCTGCTGTGAGGATCGTCGTGACATGTCCTCCCTACACTTCACCAGAGCCGCTCCGACACTGAGCAACAACAGTCTTGCCGCGAACGAGTACTCGAACAGCACCCTTGTCTCGCTTGAGTCGTCTGCGCTGCTGCTGCCTTTGCAAGAAACGCAGTCGTTGCCAGCGGCCAACTACTGCAGCTCTCGTCCCAGGACGCCGTGCACGGGGCCGCGCACGCACGTGTACGCTATCGACCGGGCATCCACCAAACTGAAGATTCCCCTGTCTGCTGTCGAGCCAACGCAGGCCCTGGAAGATGACGGGCTGGTGCCTGGCCTATGCCGCCTGTACCTCGCTGGGCGTTGTCGCCAAGGCGCGCACTGCTACCAAGTCCACGCCGACCCCGGCACCGTAGAGGAGCTCCGGCTCGAAGCGCAGCGGCAGCCGTCCTGCTGTGTGGAACACGGGGTGAAGAGTTTACTGGAGGGGTACCCCATTGGGCTCAAGGTCACCATCGAACCACGAAAGCACCGCAATCGCCCACCCGGCGAGCGCGACGAGACGAACGGGCCCTCCGGCGACTCCTCCTCGAACTCCAACGGGTACAGCAACAACATCGCCCAGGAAGACGACAACAGTGCGTCGCGTGGGGTTCTGCTGTCCATCCTCTCTTTCAGTCCTACCGCCTTTCTGTGGAGGGCGTACCAGGAGGATGGGAGTGCACACCTCGTGGTGCCGCGTGGGAAGGTGTGCCGCATGCACCGTCAAGGCTTGTGCCGCTTCGGCGACGAGTGCAACTTCCTCCACGTGTGTCGCCAGATCCCTCTTGACCTCACCGACGAGGACTCGGTCCCAAGGCGAAGGCCCTCGGTCGCGACGCTAGCCTCTCCGCCCGCGGCGCGCCAATGGAAGAGCCACAGCAGCGGCTCCCTTCCGTCATACCAGGGCAGCAAGGGGTCGGATAGTCACTTTGTCCAGCCGAGGCTGCACACGCCTCGCCAGTACGCGTTTGCCGCATGCGAGACAGGCGACCAGGCTGCCGGTCGCGCTCCGTCTTCCCCACAAGACGGCGGCTCGCCTGGCCTCGGGCACCTCGGTACGCGAGCCACGCGCTGCGCATCTCAGGACACCACCACCTCCCCCGTGGACGCTGGTGTGAAGCGGGGGGCAAAGGCAGCAAATAACTGGCACGCGCAGGCGATGTCTCTGCATTAGTGGAGCAGATGGGCTCCTATGGCAATGGGATGGGTGTGGCCGAATCTGCCGAATCTTCCTTCGTTTTTGTTTTTACTCTCCCTCCTTCTCTCTTCCCGCCCGTCTCTTGTTGGAAATGGATGGAGGAATCTATCAAGACCTCGTGGAGAGTGACTGTTTTCGTCTCTCTGTGTCTCCATTTCATAGTGTTTCCCCCCCCCCTTTCCTTTTCACCTCCCTCCTTCCCGTTCAACCACACATTGTAACCTTTCCTACACACATATATATATATATATATATACTCATTGTGATCTTTACTGCTTGCTTGCGACCTCCCCCCCCCTTCTGTGTTTCGTGTCCGATCCATCAGTTTCTGCCGTGACGCTGAATGTGTGGAAGAACTCTATATGCGCTTTCGGGTCACCCGTTGTCCCCTTTCTTTCCCTCTTCGACACACTTACCCCACTGTGTACTGTGTGCTTGTGTGCCACTTCATTTGCAACTTAACCTCCTTGTACACTTTTGCTTGGTCCGACAAATCAGCTGCGCTATGCTCCGCTAGCACCGACGCCAGCACGCGGACCTCTCTCTTCTTTCTCTTCTGGAGAACACAATTCTCCCTTCCCCACCCCTCCTACCCCGTGCAGCATGGTTGGCTTTCTTCCCGTGGCAGATCTCTGTCTATCCATGTGTCAGTCTATATGCGCCGTCCCAAGTCACCCCTGTGGCCCCATTTTCTCTATCTACCATCACATAACAATACTTTCATCCTTTCCTACCTTAGTATTCACTTCTCCCTTCCCCCTCCCCTCAAAACACCCCAACCTCTCTTGACTCTCCTCTTTTGTCCCACGCAATTGCCGTTGACTACCTCGCCCCAAAACCTCCACGGTCGGCACACCACAAGATATGTGCTGACCTTGCTCTATGCGGAGGGTGTTCGCCGTGGTTCTTGAGACTTTCAAAAGAACCGCATGCGTGTGCTCGCCGCCGACTGTCCCTTGTTGCCTCGAGGCGTAGGCGATTTCTCAGCGCAACTCGCGTTTAGCTTCCGTGGCCTTTGGTTATTATTATTACATCCTTCTGTTACTCCTCATGCTTTTTGCCTGCTCTTTGCTTTGCGCCGCGTCCCTCCCGTCCCTCCCCCATCTGTGCGACCTTTACAGGAAAGCGCAGGTGGAGCGAAAAGGGCAGGGAACGACCTGCCTACCTCCTCCTCTCACCTCCTCAGCTCGCCCGTTCCCTTTCGATGCCATCCCCTCTCTTTGTGTGGATGAGAGAGGGGACGACATCTCAACAACAACAAAAAAGAAACATCACGCAATAGTCTTCTGTCGCTTTGCTGCCCATCTTTCGCTTTTACCACACACACTACATCCTTATATGCCCTCCTTCCCCATCTACTTCTCTCGTTTCTCGCTTCTACGGATCTCACTCTCACCTTTGCGCACAGCCCGGAGAGTGACGTCACGCTCCCAACAGTCTCCTGTGATTGATTCCCCAACAACAGATGGGTCGACGGCCAGCGAGACCTGTATGCTCCACCCATCCACCCCCTTCCCCCTCCCCCAAGTGCGCGAGTGCACGGGGCAGACTGTGAGCGGCGGCGGCGGTGTCCAGGGAGCTTCCTGCTCCCACCGAGACCACACAGCCTCCTTTCCTTCACATATTGTTCCCTCTTGCGTTGCGTCTCTCCTCAGCATTCACCCGAGAGACCATCCTCCCCCTTTCCCCTTGTGATCCCTTGTGATCCCCCTTCCCCCTTCCGTACTCTCTATCCTTCTTGCTATCAAGAGGTGGTGGTCACCGCGAATGCGTGCTGCATGACCTCCTCTCTTCTCTCTTTTCCCCCTCCCCCCCCCCTCCACTCGCCATATTTCACACCCTTTTCGTTCGGCTTTCTCACCCCCACAGCATCATCGATCTCATGAAAGCAAATAATACAGAACACGACATGCGCGTGAGGGAACACCGTCTTCCCGCTTATCCGGTGGGTGAGGAATGAACGGTGGGGAGCAGCCCCCCCCCCCCCCCCATTCATCGTGTGGCTCCGCCAAAGAACGAGGAACGCCTCGTCTCTCCACTCGCTCTCTCTCCTCGTTTGTTGTCGGCTGCATTGGGGTGACTCCTTCCCTTCCCTCACTCTCTCTCTCCTGATATCTTTTCTGCGTTGCGGTGACCTTGGCGTTTCCGGCACACGTCCATGAACACGGAACCAGGACCGCTTCCTTCGTAGGGGGCACACATAGCGAACGCGCACTGGTGCCGGTCGTAGTGGTCTCGCGCGCCAACAGCAACGCTGTTTCTACCGCTAAATCCAGTCAAAGAACACATAGGAACGATACCCCAGACTACTTGAAGCATACGCACGAAGGAGCACAGGCACAACCCAACGCCGCACCACCATCTCGGCAACGAGCTTCACAGCGGATTATAGGCTGTTTGTGCCCTCTCCCTCTGTGTGTGTCGCCCACATTAAAGTCGTTGCCTGCGAAAAATGAACACGGTCTCTCTGAAGCCGGATTTTGCGACTGCGGACAACTACCGCCTACTCGCCATGGACGGCGCGTGGGTTGCCGAGCTGAAGAAAACTATGCGGGTGACTCCCGTGAGTGCCGGGAAGCGTCCCAGGCAGCCCTGTGCCGTTGTCACTGCTGCTGCTGCGGAGTCACCACCGCATGGGCTCTCCGTGGTCCTTGTGATGAAAGGCGACAGCTCCCTGTGCGCCAGCGATGCCACGGAGACGCTGCTGGTGCGCCGGGTAGAATACTCCAACACCCTTCTCATCGCGGAGCGCCGCCCACGCGCCGGCTCGACGGAGAGCTGGGAGCAGATCAAGGACGGTGGTCGTGGTGATGGGGCAACCAGCACGCTGGCGCGTGTACGTGATGTGGCGGAGAACGTGGTAGTCTCATCACAAGTCCGCATGTTCGAGGTGTACAAAGCAGCCCCACAGCAGAACATCCTTGAACTGCTGCGGAGCTCGCACATTCCCATTGAGGAGCTGGAGGGGGTGACGCAGCACGCCGGTAGCGAGGCGCAGGATGAGGGCAGTGGCGGTGGGACGGAGCAGAGGGCTGATCTCTTCACCTTTCCTGCACTCGTTACCCGACACAGCATAAGCCCACGCGAGCTTGCTGCGGTGCTGTCCGGTGCCGGTGCCATTGTCCACCACGGCTACGTGCGTCTGCTAGAGCCCACGCTTCTGCACATGGGGCTGTGTTCGGTGCTGGCGTATCTTTCCTCGGCTGACCCGAGTGAGATGTCGTGGCAGGCCGTCGAGGAACACCTCTGTCCTTCTGCCCTGCCGCAGGTGGTGGTGGGTGCGGTCCGGTCAGCGTATGGAGCTCCCAACCCGGCAGCGACCGCCGTGGAGGACGGGGCCGACGTGGAAGAACTTGGCGTGGCGCGCCTCCTCGACGTTGGCAAGGTTCTCGTGGGCCTGGCCGGGGCGGCCTTTGAGTCGCCGCGGTGTGCGGCTGTGGCGCAAGCGTGGGACAACCTGCCGCACGGCGTTCGCGCGGTGGCGATCCCCTTCGACGCCTTCTACACCACGTGGCGGGAGTCCCTCCCCGACGCCGTCTTTGAGCGTGGCACTGTGCCACCACGCGACGCTGCCGCGGCGGACTTTGTGGCGCTTCTCTCCGGCTTCGTAGTGTACCACTGCCCGCGGAAGGACTCGTTTGACGGGGCGACGGCGTGGTGGCTGCCACGAGACGAGATGCCTAACGACATCCAGAAGCGCCTCGACGTGCTCTTTGCCATCCGCGACGGAAAGTACACGGCTGATGTCGTGCGGGCGTACGTGCAGCCGCTGTTGGCACCGGATCAGGCGTTTGCGCACGTCATTCTCCGCTACGCACGGGAGTACCGCGTGCCCGGAGAACCCGTCATGTACTCCCGTCTTGCTGCGTGAGCCCCGCTCTGGGACACTAGACCCACCCACGAACGGTCCCCCTACCTGATGCACTCATCGCGTTTCTCCCTTCCCTTCCCCCCCTCCCCCATCCCTCACATTTCCGCTGGAAGAGCGACCAGGAACTGTACCGTGGCGATCCTGACACTCTTTTGCTACCGACAACGTGAGCCGTCCACACACGCGTGAATGCAGGTCAATGGGCTTGGTGCAAAGGAGGCGGTCTTCGACAGAGGGTCCTCTTGGCATGTGAGTATGTGTGCACCGTGTCCCACACCACCACCACTCCTACCTCTTCCCCCTCCCCTCCCCCTCTTTGTGTAGCCTTGTGCAGCGTCGTAACGCAGGTGTTACGATCACTGCCCATACTATATCCCTATCATCGTCTCCTAAGTCGCCCAACACGTGGAGCTCGCCACGTGGAACGCTAGCAGCAGCACACAAACTAGAAGCTGCCCCACATTTCCTTCCTATCATCATGACCTACTACGGAATGCAGGAACCCGAGAACATTCGAGCTCAGATCCGCTCGACTCGCGGGGAGACCATTGACCTGTCTATTCCCATTACCTGCACTCTTGGCGAGCTGCGCAACTTCCTGATAGACGAGTACGACTACAGCCCTGACACACGTCTGGTCTTCAATGGCCGTCCTGCCCCCGACACCTCTCTCGTCAACGATTATCCGTACGGCTCTCTCCTCATCACCAACGCAGTCGCCGCGCTGCCGCAACAGCAGCAGCAGCTGCCTCCGCGACAGTCCCAGCCGCCGCCGCAGTCCCCACAACAGCAACAGCAGCAGCAACCCAGTTTCCAGCAGCGTCCCACGTACCCCACAGGCCACGCCGGTCAGGGTGGCACACCGTCCACGCCACCAGTGCCAGCTCGCAAGCCGTCCACGTCGCCGTCCGGCCAGCAGCAGGCCCGAACAACACGCCCCAAGGCTCCATCCCCTGTGGCGCCTAAGAAATCCCAGCTCCCGGCACCTCCTCCTCCCTCGACCAACGGCGCGCCGCCACCACCACCAGCAGCAGCAACAACAGCAGCAGCAGCAACGGCAGCACCAGCCCCGTCGATGCAGACATACCAGCGCCCCGGCAGCAAGGACGGGCCGCCCTCTGGCCGAGACAAGGGCATGTCGCCGCCAACGGACGGACCGGGCACCCCGAGCCGCGCGTCGCAGACGCCCAGTGCACGGGGTGTCCGCTCCAGCCAGGAGAGCGGGCAGGAGGGTGGCAGCGGAAACCGCTACAGCAACAGCAACGCCAATCGAAACACCGCCACGACCACTAGCAACTCGGACCTCTTTGGCGCCAACGCGGCTAACCCACGGAGCTCCCGCGGGACACCCAGAGGGGCGGATGGGGCTCCCGCCGGAGCGGCCACGAACGCACCGGCGTCCGACGACGTGCTGGAGGAGAAAGCCCCGTGGCAGCTCGCTACCTTCACGGTGGACTGCATCATCCCAGACCTTGACAAAACGGTCTCGCTGCAGGTGAACGGTGACGCCTCGGTGGCCGATCTCATTCTTGCTGTCGTCGCCGCCCTACCCGAGGTGGCCGGTGGAGCACAAGTGGTGTACCGTGGCAAGGTGCTCCCGCAGACCCCGCAAAGCAAGCTCTTCAACTTTGGCATCCGATCCGATGCGCGAGTGTTCATTGCGTCCGGCCGGTACTCCAGCCCGGACACCATCACGCTGCTCGAGATCGAGAACGACGTGAACCACATAGCGGAGGCCGTCAACAAGACCCGTCTCACGGACCTGCAGCGCAAGGGCTACTACGAGAACCTCATGCGCATCCTCTTCCGCACGGACGGTCTGATGGAGTTAGAAGGGGAGTGGCGTCAGAGAAGAAAAGACGCCGTCGCCCACATCAAGCAACTACAGGACATCTTACATCCGGAAGCCGCTGGGTAGTGAGGCGGGTGCTGGTGTGAGGTAGGGACTGTCACGCAGGTAGGAGGGAAGGGAGGGGGAGGGGGATCCTTTCGGGAGGCGAAGCGGCAAACAGCACCCCCCCCCCCCCTCCTTCCTCCATGTACCCATCGCGTCCCCCCCCCCCCCCTTGCGCCACCTCCCGCCCTCCTCTGTCTCTCGACTGCTACTTCGCGTAAGCTGTCAGAGTCCCTATGTTATCTCTACCTTCGCTCCCCTAACCTTCTTGTTTCTTTGTGTGGTGTCCTCTCCCCCCTTTTCCATTTTGTCGCTACTTTATGCTCACACGAGTGTGTGCTACACTGCGTACATCATTTGCGATTCTGATTTGTGTGTTGTGTCTCTCTCCCCTTTGTTTGTAGAGTTCCCCCCTTTCAGTTGTTGCGATCTCTCATCAAATCCCTGCCGTCAGCTGTTAGCGCGGCCATGGCCTCTCCTCTCTCCTGCGGTGCGTGTGTGCGTGTTGTCTCCTCGAGTGATCGGCTCTGCCTTCATGTCCATTTTGCCGTCGCAGTGGACCCCCCCCCCCACTCCCACTCCTCTCTCCCACATCTTTGAGCAATGAAACAACGCGTTGACCGGACTTCCCTGAGGGAAGAGCGAGAAAGCGAGAGGGAGTGAGAGTGACTACACACACACTGCACAAGTAACGACCTATGTGGCGCATTCATTGCCTCCTCAAAAATGATCAGAGCATGTAAAAAAAAGAAGAGACAGGAGAAGAGCAGAGGGGGAGAGGGGAGACCATAAGAGCTGATGACATCGGTCGTCAGCCTCCCAGCCTCTTCCCTTGTGTGTGTATGTGTTTCCTTAGAGATCTTGTGATGAGGTCGCCACAAAGGGATGTGACCGCGCTACCTCGCTCCGTGTCCGCGCGTATTCGGTCCTCCTCCCTTCCACCCCATCCCCCACTTTCCTCCACCCTTTCACCTTGACAATAGGTATGCTTACGGTTTGGCCCTCCACCCTTCCTCTCCTCCCCTCCTTGACGACGACCCGCATCCGATAGTGTTTTCTTATCCACCACTGTTGTCTCTCTCTTACATTTCCCCAGACACCCTTCCCCGCTTCTCCCTCCCTCTGAAGTCTGCAGAGTGTATTCCAGCGCGTTAACTACGACGGACTTCACTTGTTTCTCTGCTTCCGCGCAATCGTGTGTTGCAAGTACTCTCTCCGCCACCGCTTTAACACAAAACCTATAGTGCACCACTGTTATTACTGTTATCATTTTCGTTCTTAAACTACTATTGTTACTGTTACTGTTTCTCTTCTTGCTCTGTGTGTGTGTGTGTGTGTGAAAGGCAGGAGTTTTTAGCGGAAGGGACCAGCACGGCATTCATCATCCCGTCTGCTGCCCCCCCCCCCCCTCAGTCTTACCTCTCCTTATCTTCCCATCTCCACACCTACCCACTTTATTTAGTCCCCCCTCTGCAGAATTACGGAAGCGTAGTCTTCTCGAGTGTTACGTCCACCTCTGCCTCCACCTCCACCCCTTTCCCTCCCTCCCCTCCTTTCTCTTTTCATCTCCTAATCGGAACCGCATTGTTTTAGCCTCCCCCACCTTCTCTTCTTGCGGATAATCACATTGTGCTCCACTCACTGCGGTTGACAGTCGGTGCTGTCTGTACCCCCCTTCCCCTTCCGTTGCGGCCGTTCGTGTACTGCCCACCCCGTGATCATTCTCTTTCCCTCTTCATACATACATATATATATATATACTCTCCTTTAAACTTTTTTTTTTCCCTTGTGAGACCCTTCACCCTTCACACGATTGGTGTCGGGTCACTCTCTCTCGTACAGCAGCGTGACAACTCGCTCATCGAACCCCAGTGACACCTCCTTGGCGAACGTCCCTCCGCCCACACACCCCCACCCAACTCTGAACTAATCATGTCCATGCGTGCAAAGAAATCGCGGGGCAAGCGGTGGGAGTGCATCTCGGTACCTGCCATTGATGAGTTGGAGCTTCTGGCGGACGACGTCATTGAGAAGCAGTCTCTACCAGAGGGCTTTTGTGTGCGATTCTTCTGCCATGACATGCGCCACCTGTACACGGTCGCCTCCCCTTACGTCAAGCTGACACGAGGCGTGCTCGACTACTTGCATGACTACAATCAGCTAGGCCCGAACAAAAGCCGCAACAAGCTGTTCCTGTGCTCGCAGTACAACAAGGAGGGGAAGTGCCTGAATGGAGCCTACTGTCGCGAGATTCACTGCACACTGCCTATTGAGCGCGCCGAGGACGCGGAGGTTTATGGGGTGCCCAGCAACGCCACCGGTGCCCCCAACGTGATTAAGCTGGTTGACGGGAAGGAGATCGTCGAGAAGGCCCTGAATAGGCCGCTGCAGCTTGGGACCGGAAACACCCCCCTGGCCGACACCGCGAAGTCGCCCTTCTCCACCGAGGATGTCCCGACCGATCCAGCCACGACGCACAGCGTGTTCGACTCCATTTTCGCTGGCGGCATCGACAGCTCCGCTCCAATGCACACGCTGGTGACGCCGCTGAGTGTGCTGGAGCCCGACGAGCCGGTGACTCCCTCCGCGCCACAGACGGTCATCTCGATGCCAAGGAACGTGATTGTCAGGCACTCCCTCCACTCCCGATGGACGTCCAAGACCATGTACAAGACGCTGCCCGGCGGCGTTGCGTTCCACGTCGCGCTGCCGAACACCCCCACGCCGGTGGACCAGTACGACAGCTCGGAGCTCTTCGTTACCCGCGGAGCGCAGGAGTACTACGACCAGCAGAAGCGGGGCGAGCCGTCCACGGTCACAATGCAGCACTGTGCGCATTACTCAAAAAACGGCATATGCTGTTTCGGCGAGGACTGCCAATTCGTGCACGTGCTGCACTACCGCGCCAAGGACCGCGACGTCGGGGATGGCTCCTGCTCGGAAATGGACATGAGCATCTCCTCCGGCTCCGTCGCGACTGACCGACGCAGCAGCGCCGGCAGGTCACGGCGCAACAAGGAGGCGCCGCTTTGCATCCAGGTGCCCAACGTGCCTGGTGGCTCTGGACACACCGCCCACACTTCGGGCTCCTCCGTCAACGCGCGCAACTCTGGGAGCGGAAGCAACGGTACAACATCCGCAGTGGGAACGCCGGTGAACCAGTCGAACGCGAACTGCGTGGTCGTACCAAACTCCGCGCAGTGGGTGGCACAGCAGCAGCAGTTGCTCCTGCAATCAGGCAGCTTGGGGCCGCAGCCGTCGCAGCAGCAGTCTCTACCTCCGCCGCCGCCGTTCAACCTCCCCAACATGCAGAAGCCGATGATGTACCAGAGCACCCCGCCCTCGACCCCTCTTGTCGGCCTCCTGCAGCTACAGCAACACCAACAGCAACAGCAGCAGCAACAACAGCAAGGCCAATTCACCGTTGTGCAAGGGCCTAATGGTGAGTTCTTTGTCGTCCCAAGCGTGGCGCAGGGGTCAACGAACCCATCACAGCTCAATACAGCGACGCTGTCCTCCCTGTATATGAACATGCTTCCAACGCACTTCAATTCGTGAGGGATGGCACATCCATGGCAGCACGCACTGCTCTCTCTGCTTTCCTCGTTTCTTTCTACCCCTCTTCCCTCTTCCTCCTCCTCCCCTTTCCGCTGTTGTGTCGTGTCCATCCTCTCGCAGCGCCGTATCACACTGTCGTCACGACATTAGGAGCTGTTCTGCACCTTTTCCTATTTTACTCTTTTGAGTGTGCGTGCATGCGTGGGTTTTGCGTGCGTCTTCATACATTTCTGTGTGTGGGCACACATGGGCTTACTCATCTAATGCTACTACGTCCTTTGTTCTCAGTCTCGCTTCCGCCTCCGTGCGTCATTGCCTGACTCACCGCGTAGCAGCGATGCTGTTCGTCTCCCCCACCCCCCTCCCCCTGACAGCCGTTGTTGCAGATCGCGCTCCATGCCTCGCTTACACGCCCACCCACCGCATCGTCGATCCTCTGCCCACTGCCCACAGCAGTTGATGTCATTGATGTACTCCCTCCCGTTACATTAAGTTGTTGTTATTTACGGATGAACGACTCGGTAAGCGTAGTACCTGCTCTCTTCCCTCTCTCTATCTCTGTGCCCGCCGTCTCGCACCCTTCTGGCGCGCATCTCTCCCCTGTGTGTTGTTTTGATCCACTGCTGCATCCGGCAGGCAGACTCATTTTCCCCTCCCCCCATGTTTCCCCTTCCTTTATATGTATGTCCTCTCTTGCCTCGCACATGCACTTCCCTTCCCTGCGTACTGTCGGCTCGGCCCTTTTGGACCCACGTGGAGAACGCTTGCGTGAAGGCATCGGCACCTGACGCCTTGTGGCGCGGCTTCCCAGTGTGACGGAGGTTGCCATCACAACTGGGGAAGGGCCGCTCGTTGGTTAGGACCACTGTCCGTACGGACGGCAACAAGGTGCTTCAGTTTCCGCTAGTCGTCACCCGGCACCTGGCTGCGACGGTCACACACGACCGCGCACCAGTCGCCGCGTTCGAACTGCTGCCGAGGGTCCGTGTCATTTGCTAGCAGGTCAGTCGCCGAGCGTGGCGGTCTCCCTCCTCTCCTCAGTACAAGGGTCGTTCTCGAGTGTGTCCCCCCCCCACCCCTATTTTCCCTCCTATCTTTCCAGCTCTCTTTCCACTTCTGATTCTGCTTTCTTCCATAACCCCTTGCGTTCCTCTGGTGGTGTGCAAGGGCGAGTCTCGGCCACTCCTTTGGGTTTGGCAGGGTCGCTTCCCTCGCTGCCACCCCTCAATGCAGTTGTTGCCAGCAGTCCCATGTGTGCGTGTGTGAGAGTGCGATGGTATCCATAGACTTGCGTGTACATGCTCGCGACTCCTGACTCGCCGTACTCACGGCTGCCCGTCGGTAGGCGCTGCCAATCGCGTCACAAGTTGCGATGGCCCTCTCTCCGCTGTTCTCATTCCTTTCATGTTTCCGTTCTGTTCCGTCTTGCTTTCTCGCAGGTCGTGTGGGAGACGGGAGCGAGAGGCGGCTGACTGGTGTCCCCTCCCTCTCCCCGCTCCATGTCCGCGACCCCCCTCCCCCCCCCTCCCCCTCACTCAAAATCCTGTCTGGTAGACTAATGTCTCCGACGCTTTCTCCCTCACGTTCTTCTTCGCTCCGCTCGCTCTCACTCTAACTACTGTCCGCTCGTATGTTCTTCCCCTCCCTCTGATTTGGTCGAAGAACCGCCTCCTCTCTTTCCTCCTGCTCTTCCCTTTTTCTTTCCCCCCCCACCCCTCCACCCCCTGCAGCCCCTTTTCCCTTCCTCGCACGCTCTCCATTGACTCGGTGCCCTATAACAGCGGTTCATCAACAAAAGACAGTTCCCCACCGGTGCCGGTGCTCTTCCCTTCTTCCGCGAAACACGCAAGGAAGGCAGGCACTGCCACCGTCTCCACGAGGCACACGCGACTAACGTTCCTGTTGGGCGGCGAGTGCCTGTATGTACGTAAAGGGGGAGGGGGCGAGTGTGTGTGTGTTGGCGCAGTACACCGTGTCCCCACCACCGCATCTGTACGTTACGCCGACCGTTTTGGAAGAGGAATGGAGGTTTCTCCTCCCTTCTCCTGCAGGAAATGCTCTTGAGCGACTCTCTCCCTCTTTCTCCCTCCTTTGATCGACTCGCTCTTCTCAATAGTGCACTGCCCACCACCACTACCTGACCTCTCTCTCTCTTGTGATCCCCAGCAGATATAGACTCCCACACACAGACACAGAAGCACCTTGCATTAGATCCGTGACCAACACCTTTTTTTGTCCGTTCTTTTCACAATTGTCGCCGTGCGTCGTGCATTGAGAAGTCGCGACAGAGAGGAGGTACGAACCACTATTCCCCCTCCCCCGTCCCTACCAGCCCGATGGAAGCCGCGCAAGTGAGGGAGCTCATCCAGAAGTGGCGCTCCCTCTCCACAGAACTGGAGAACAAAAAGAGGGAGCATAAGGAGGTCGTCGCGACCCTCGGAGTGGCAGACACCGCTCTGGGCACGGCAAAGCACGAGTGGGAGCTCGAGAAGGAGAAGCTACGCAGCACCATCAACGCCGTCCTCGCGGATGTCACAAGCAAGAAGGCGGAACTGCAGACCATCGAGAAGGACACGGTCGAACTGCGACGCAAGGTTGAGGAGCGTCGCCGCCGCAACGAGGAGCACATGGCGGTGCTGAACAAGCGCAAGCAGCATGTCGCAGAGCAGCTCCAGAGCGCCAAGGCACGAGACGAGGGTGTGAAGGAGCGCTTTGCCGCCTTTGAGGCCTCGCGCGAGGAGACAAAGCGCCAGATCATGTCCGCCATCAAGAAGGTGGAGGACGCGGCGCCGCAGGAGCTCGCGGACTACCGCGAGCGGGTTCGCGTTTTGCAGAGCACCGCCAAGGAGCTGGAGGCGACGCTCGAGGCGGAGGCCAAGTCGTGGGCGTTAGAGCAAGCCATGAAGGAGTTCAACGAGAAGTCGGACGCGCGGAAGTGGCTCCTCGAAGAGGTGAGCGCCGCCGAGGGCGGCAAGGATCTGTGGGCCGACCTTCTCCAAGAAACGAACAGCCTGAGCGTCAATGACAGCCTTCAGTCCCTCCAGGAGATCCGCTCCATTATCTCGGCATGAGGAGGGACCAACTACTGCTACCCTCACGATGTACGGCGTCCCAACCGACTCCCTTTCCCAGAAGAGAAGGGGGGGGGAGAGAGGAGAGAGAGGAGAGAGGGCGGTGTGGTGTGTGGCTGCCGTTGTGAAATCATTCCCTTCCCCTCAGCTCCTGCCCTTCTCCCTCCCCCCCCCCCAACCTCTTTCACCCCTCACCTTGCCGCACATCCTCGTTCGATCGTCCTCTTGCGGCGTGGCAGCAGAGGAGTCTTAGATGCATTTCATTCTCTACATACGTGCGGCTGGCATTTCCCCCCCCCCCCCCTCCCTTCCCTATCTGATAGACAGATCTTTGCTAGAGTAGTCAGCGATTGAAACGTAACGGGTGAAAAGTGAGTTGTGAACACAACAATGCGTCACCGCCACGTGAGGGAAGGCGGTGTCGATCGTGGCAGAGACCCTTTACCCTTGCGGCGCATTCCGTGCGAGCAGTGATACGAAGTGATCCTTGGGCTCGATTGCTTCCCCTCAGCAGACGCAAACATCCTTCAATCCTCCCTCCTCCCTTTTACTTCCCCGAAGCGCTTCTCTCCAACGTGTGCTTGGCGTACCTTTCCTCGGAGTTCCTTAGAGTAGGGTCGCCTATCCTTGTCACTTTGGTCCATGGAAAGTGTGCACATGTCGGGCACTCTGGTGAGGATCAGCAACATTCCTCTCGATGCCGCGGAAGATGCACTGGCGCGCCTTTGCGCATCG
>JASAOB010002446.1:0-14393 GCA_030849825.1 Herpetomonas tarakana | reverse complement strand
TGCTGTGGCGGCAAAGGAGAGGAGGAGGAGGAGGGTGGCGCCGCAGGGATGGTGGCATGGGTGCTTGCCGCCGAGGTGGGCCCCCCCTCCCGCTCTCGTCGCCACCGTTCGCTCTCTTCTCGTTCCCGCCGGCGGAACGCCTCTTCCTTTTCCAGCGACGCGGCAGAGGCGAAGGTGTCCACGGCTGCTGCGTGGATGGTCACCGCGGCGGGGCGCCTGCGGCGGCGGCTGGTGTTGTTGTTGCTGCTGCTGCTGCCACTCTCCGGGAACGTGCCGGCGCTGCCCGGACGAGGCAACACCCCCGCCTGCCACGGCACGCTGGCGGCGCCGACAGAGTCCTTCGGCGATAGGAGGAAGCCCGGCGACTGGGTGTTCAGCGAGAAGGCCTTGTGGGCACTGTTGCTGCTGCTGCCGCCATAGTTGCCGCTCGACTCGATGACGGTGAGGGCAACGGGGACGAGTTCCTCTTGATCGCGAGAGATGGGACTTTGGCTGTGGGGGCTGGCGAGGCCGCTGCTGATATCGGCCCCGAGTGCGTCCTGGTGTTTGGCGGCGGCAGCGGCGACGGAGCTGGCCTGTGCTGAGGTGAGGTGGGCTGTGATAAGAGCTGCAGCGCCAGTGCCTCTCTTCTTTTCCATGGCTGGCTCTTGCGGCTGCTGCTGCTGTTGTTGGGAGGAGAGGAAGGACGGCGTGGCGGCCGGGACGGTGTCGGGAGGCTTCGCCAAAGGGAGTGGTGGTGGTGAGGCGACACCAGCGCTAGTACTTGGCGTTGGTGAGCTCGCCCCGCTCGCGTTGGCGCCGCCGCCGCGGTTCTTCAGGAAGGCCATTGGCGTAGAGATGGTCGCGCCATCACGCAGGGCCATCTCGCGCAGTTGCCGTCGATAGTTGTTCGCGAGCGACTGACGGTGGGAGAACTCGTCCACGTAGACGCCCTCGCGTTCAATGTCCTCGCGCTCCATGAACTCCTCCTGCTGCGCCACCGCGCGCGCCTGGCTCTCCTTCCGCATGACGGCCTCCTGTTCGTGCACCTTCATCAGCAGGCCGGACGCGACACCCTCCGCGGTCTCCCGCAAGCCGAGCAGGCCGCGGATCACTTGACACTGCAGCATGCCCACTTCATACACCTGCATCATGCGCGCCATAATGTTCATCTCCACCGCCGGTCGGCATCGACGGCCGTAGAACTGGATGAACTGGTACTGCTGCCCCAGCAGCCGCCGAACACCAGCCGCGCGCATCGTCCGCTGCAGGCGCAGCACCGCGCCTTCTACTTGTGCAAACCACAGCTCCCGCCGCTCCCGCAGGGGAAGCGCCTGCTGATGTGCTGGCAGGTGCGGGGTGTAGAACTGCGGCTGTCGAAGCCAGAAGTAGTACCCGCTGTAGCGGTAGTGCCGTGCCAGGTGGACACGAACGAGGGCACCGATGCCGACGCGCACGAGCAGCAGCGCTGCGTCTTCCCGTCGCCTGGCGCGCCGCGCACGCCAGCGGGCAAGGTAGGCGTCGAAAAGCTGGCGAATCCGCAGGCCGTCAATAAACCCTTTGGCGCTATCCACGTACGCGAGCGTCACACGCGCGTTCACGTGGCACTGCCAGAGCTGCAAGTCCGACAAGGAGGAGGAGGAGGGGTGCATGACGGCGACAGGGACGCTCAACATGGCTCCCCCAACGGCGCCAAGCCCGCCAGGCTCACCGCGTCCGTCGGGACTGGCGCCGCCCATCATCATCATGCCGAGATCCCCACCCCCGACACTCCCATCCTCGGCAGCAGTCGCGGAGGCGACAGCAGCACCAATGACGGAGGTCGTGCTCGACGGTGCGGCGGGGACAGACGTGGCTGCTTCCAAAGCTGCCGCATCCTCTTTGGTGAGGTCTATCCAGCAAACGGCACCGGCTTGGGCAGCCATGGCCTCCAGCCCAAGCTCATCCCAGACCGACAACTCTGTCCCGCTGCCACCACCGCCGCCACCCAAGGTCATTTCCCACGAAGCGACAGCCGCCCTTGCCGCAAGGTGCGCATGTCTTGTCCCCCCGCCGCCCCCTTCACATCCAGGGGTCGGGGATGATGCCTGTGCTCGCTGCTGCCGCGGCGGTTGGGACAGCGGAAAGGAGAGATGCCCGCTATCGGTGTCGCCCGCGGCCGCAGCAGCTGTGGCAATGCAAGAACGAAATGGCGCACCGGCGCGCGCGATGAGAAGCTTCGAGGTCAGTTCAAGGCTTTCCAGCAGGAGTTTGCGTGCCTCGCCGTAGCGCCGCTCAAAGGCCAGCGCACAGGCACGGTTGTTGAGTGCCGTCGCGTAGTCGACCGTTGGCACGTCGTCCTTGTTCTGTAGGACGAATGTGAGCGCCGCGGTGGCATTGCGCAGATGCCCCATCACGCGATCGCGGTACTCTACCAACTTGGCCCGCAGTTGCAGCCCCATGCTGGGACGCGTCAGAACATTGCGCCGCCGCGCCTCATCGATAGCGCGCATCAAGGCGCTCCGACACACCGCGTACTCGTGCTGCGCCTGCTTGCAGTAGAGTATCGCAAGGTTGTTCTGTATCGCGCAGAGCGTCTTCGCCAAGCGATCCGCCACGGCAGCGGCGGTGCTGTACGCAGAGGCTCCTGTGGGCCCCGCCGTTGCGAGAGGGCTGCCAGCGCGGTTGCCGCCGTCGCCCACGGCGCCGGCGAAGAAGGATGAGGGAAGGATAACAGGGACACCGGTGAGAGCAGCCGCCGCAGCGGAGGTGCGGAGTAGAGCGCCGCTTTGGGCTATGGCCGCCTTTGCGGCGGTGGTGTGGAGGAGCCGAAAGGGCCCAAACGTTGCCCGCGCCATCCGCATGCGCGTCTGCGTCCACCTTGTCAACAGATGGTAGTTGCGAGCGCCGCCGCTGGTGCTGGCGGGTGCCGCAGTTTCCAAATGGGCGTACAGGATGCGGCGATGGCGGCGCTGCGACACCCTCCCGCTGCCTTCAGCAAAGGAAGAGATCGTGTTGCTGTTGTCGTTGCCGTTCTCCCGCTCGGCGCTGTCGGCGCCGCGGAAAGGAAGATGAGGAGGAGAGGGCCCGCCGCCACTACCCGTGTGCGTGGGTAGGACGGGGATGATGGTGTTGGCGGGGAGTGGGAAACCCTTGCCAGGCGCGGAGGCAGTCGAGGGGGGCAGGGAGCCTTTGTGCTGCTGGCGCTGCTGGCGCTGCTGACGGTGCGGCGCGGGGCTAACGCCCAACGGAAACGATGAGGCGGTCGAGATGCTCAGCGAGTGGTCCAGCCGCGCGGAGCCGTTATCTCCGCGTTTGCGCTTCTCCTTCTTCTCCTCTTCTTCTTCCCCGCCCTCCTCCGTCATTGTCTTCTTCGCGCCGTCCTCCCCACCATCACCGCCTGCCCTCCCGCGTTCGCCGCCGCCGCTGTCGTCTGACTCCCCTCCTCCCTTCTTATCCCCGCTGATAGCGTTGTCATTGCGGAGGAAGAGCAGCCGGGGGATGGGCGGGAGCTCCCCTTGATAGCCAGGCGGAGAGGGCCGTCGCTGCTGCTGCTGCTGCTGCTGCTGCTGTGGCGGTGGTGGTGGCATCACTGGCTGTGGTGTTCCCTCGTCTTCGCCACGAGCGCGTCGTTCTGCCTCCGCCTCACGGTCAGTCGTTGCATTGGCCTTGACATCTCCTCTCCTCTCTCTTTCCGTCACGCCGCTCTGCCCGCCGACGGACGACGCCTTTGGCACCACCGCCTGCTTCATGGCTGGCGGCAGCGTTGGGTGGCTCGGCAGCCGCGGCAGCGGCGGCGGCGGTGGGCCGGAGGAGATAGGTGTCTTGGTTTCTACCGTTGGCGTATCCTCTCGCCCCTCCTCCCCCTCCTCTTCTTCCTCCACTGTGCGCTGCTGCTGCGTGGTGGAGGCCGCCGTTGCCGCTGCCGTGCCCTCGTGGCCCGCTCCTCCGTCGCCTGCCTCGTCGTCGTCGTCGAACACGCCAAACGGGAGCAGCTCCGCCTCGTCCCTCTCTGCTGCTGCCATGTCGCGTGCAAGGGCCAGGTGGGTGGAGATGACTTTGCGGGCTCGCAGGAACTCCTCGCGCGCTTGGAAGAAGGACTCGTAGCTGCGCAGGAAGAGCAGCCCGAGGTCGTTGGCGGCGATGGCCGCCTCCACGCTCTGCTCCCCGCAGCACAGCACAATCAGCTCCCGCCGGAGAGATGCCGCCATGATGGCACGGCCCAGTCCTTCGCGGGGGGTCCGATCGGGGTCCAGCACCAGCATATGCTTCACTAGCAACTTGAGCAGGGTGAAGTACAGCTCGGCACACTGCACCGGCCGGAGGTCGAACGACTTCACGGCGGCGGTGGCTGTCGTGGTCCCAGTGGCGGCCGCGGCCGTGGCGGTGGACGTGCTCGTCAGCAACGCGGCGCGGTTGTAGTGGTGGGTGCTCTTGCCGTTCGTCATGCCTATGGGCGTGTTAGTCGCGACGGAGTACCGATGGGAGCTTGGGCTGCCTTGCATCAGCTCCAGATTGGCACCGCCGTTGTTGCCTCGTCTCTCGACCTCGTCTCTGTTGATACCGGTACCACCACCATTGTTGTAGCGCTCTCGCGGACTGGTGAACATCGCCGCCGCGCCGTGGTCGCCATTCCCGTTGCTGGGCTGCCGATGCCAGGCGAGGGAGTGCAGGGGCGGGGGCGGCGGCGGTGGTGGGACAGGGTGGTGGTGGTGACCGACCGGTGGCGTGGTAGAGCGTGGATGGTTTCCGTAGATGCTGCCGTAGCTGTTGTCGGCGTTGCTCTTCCCACGCCCGCCGGGGACCAGCGGGGATGGGGCGCCTGCCGAGTGCGCGTCCTTCCACCAATCGGGGCTGCCACTGCCGTTGTTGTGGCCTCGTTGGTTGGGTTCATGGTAGCCGCCCAGCAAGGAGGTCGAGGGAGCCAGCGGGGAGGCCATGGCGCTTGTTCCACAGATCACCGGGCTCCCTTCCGAGAGCGTTGCGAGACCCGGGGAGGCGGACGTGGTGGCCGCTGTTACAAAGTTGATGATGCCGCCAGTCAAGACGTCAAGGTCCGCCACAGCGCTTTCGAGTGCTTCCGTGATGCGGGGCGAGGTGAAGTTCTCGGCGATCCTGGCAAGAAGCTGCACCCGCACACGCAGAATGTAGCCGAACGCTGTGCTTCCCTCAAAGAGCTCCTCGGTGAGCTGCGCGTAGTCCCAGTGCGCGGTGAGCGCCTCGACAGCGTTGCACTTGCTGTTCAGCACGCAGACCCGCAGCGCGACATCGGCGGCAAACGCGGAGCGCGGCCTGGCGTCGTCGGTGATGAGGTCGATCCCGGCGAGCCGGGCGAGGCGGTCTGCCGCGGCGCCTCCGCTGCCCGCCACGCTCCCGTGCCGGCCCTGATGGTCCTTGCGCGAGCCGCGGTACTGCTGCCGACCGCTACCCATCAACCCCGAAGTGGCCAAGTTGCTGGCGCCGCTCAGTGTGCCAAAGCCGCCACCGCCGCCGCTACCTCGCCTCGCTCCTCCCAGACTGGGACCGCCACCGCCCAGACCCCCGTACACGCCGTAGTCATCCATGTACAAGAAGTCAAAGTCCTCCGCGTTACACCAGCCCCGCCACGCCACGCGGATGTCTGTTGCGTGTAGCTGAATGCACTTGCCCATGTGCAGGTAGTGCAGGCGACGTTCAACGGAGGTGGCTCCGCCAAGTCCGGCCGCCGTGGCCGCTGCCGCCGCCGCTGCTGCTGCTGCTGCCGAGGGCCCCCCACCGGTCGTGGTTGCCGCCAGAGAGCTGCTGTTCTGCAGGGGAAGAAGCGCCACACGGATGCCGAGTTGCCTCTGCTCTTCCGCATACTCGCGGATCCTTTCCTTGTTGCCGAGTCTGAGAGAGACAGGTACCTCGATGGTGTTGCGCCAGACGGCGCTGCGGAGAGGTGACTTCACGGATGCGGTGGTGGGGGAGGATGGCTTCTCCCTGCCCACCCTCCTTCCATCGTCACCAAGGGCGAAGAAGTTGCGCAGGAGGGTTGCCGCGCTCTCGCGGTGGTCCACCTCAACGCGGCCGTTGACAACGACAAGGGGGACATTCAGCATCTCCTGCAGGCATTGCAGCGTGAAGCCGGCAAAAATGTCGCCGGGGCGGATGGCAAAGAGGTAGTCCTCGGCGACAAGGGCCGCCGACGAGGTCACGCGGTTCATCCAGGAATTGATGTTGCTGAGCTCGCCGACTGCCACCCCCGTGTTCCCAGCTCTGCCGGCAGAGCGACCCAGCGACCCATCAAACAATGGGCTGCCAAAGCTAGTGCTGCCCCCGCCGTGGTGCCCGTTCCCGTTGGTCCCCGACGCGAAACCACCCTCCGAGCGGTGCGGCGAGCCCGCCCGGGTGTTGCTGTTGCTGAGTGTGTTGCCGCTCTTGGGGTTGCCGTTGCCGTTGCTGTTGTTGTTGCTGTTGGCTGCCGCGGCAGCGGCGGCACCGCTACGGAGCTGCGCGGCCAGCGAGTTCGCTGCCGTGGAGGCTGAGGAGTTGCCGCCGCCGCCAGCCCCTGCACTACCGGCCCCGGCGCCAAGGCCGGAGGAGGCAGAGGTGCCTCCCACGGCTGACGCCGCCCCGCCGCGGCGGCTGCGCCGCATCACCATGGGACGCTTATGCAGAACCTGCCACTCCGTCGCCTTCTCGTCCGCGGCGTACGGAGCGCGGCAGAAGATGTCGTGCACGGCGGCTATGAGTTCCTCAAACACATCCGGGCGGAACTGCACGTGGCGGAGCGAAAGATGAAAGGCAGGGTAGACCCCGCCACCGGCCACGTTGGAGCCACGCTCCGCCAGCAGCGAGGTGAGGCGGCCACCATGCGCGTGAACAGAGGCGTTCTTGCTGCGCGCCATCCTCGTGGTGGATGCTGTGGCACGGCCGCTGGCGTTCCCCTCACGATAACTAGCACTGTGGCCCTCTCTCTTGTCGCCTGCGAATGAGGCCGTGGCTCCTCCGCCTCCCTCGTTGCTAGTGCTGCCATTTGCCGTCGTCGCCGTCGTTGCTGTCCTTGCTGTGTTGTTGGTGGTCGAACCCCACTTCCCATCCGTAGTGTCAACATCAACAATCACGCTGCCATCCTCTTCCCCCTCCCGGCACCACTGCTGCTGTTGTCGTCGCAGCGAGGAGGAGGAGGAAGCAGCGGCGGTCGCGCCGGTTTCCGTGCCGAGCGAGTGGTTGCTGGAGCGGAAAGCACTCTTGTGGCTCTCGTTAGGCCTTCCGTCGCTGCGGTTGTCCCGCTCGCTCGCCTCCTCGTCGTCGTCGGACTCGACATCTAAGTCCCCATCGCCATCATCACTATTGTCGTCGTCGTTGCCATCCTCGTCTTCGTGGTGGTGGTGGGCGAGCGCGGGGTCTGTCTCGACAACAAAGACGCCGTCGAGCACGCGCTGGAGCGTTCGCAAAAACGGCTCGGCCAACTGCGCCATGACGCGTTCGTCTTTCCTGCTCAGTTCAAAATCGTCGAGGTTGAAGGTGGGCATGGTGCCGTCAGGGCTGCTCGCTGGCAGCGGCGAGGCGAAGACGCTCGCAGATGATTGGGACGGCAGCGCTGTGGAGGCGCAGTAGCCCTGAAACATGGCGAGCCAGCGAGTGCCGCTGCGCGTGACAGCGTGCCACTCCTGCCGAAGAAGATGCTTCACCACGCGTGCGATGAGCTCGGCAATGATGCCCTGTATGCAGCGGGAGCACTGCTGAAGACGGGCTTGGTTGTTTGGCGAGGCGGAGCCGTGCTTGTGCGCCTCCTGCACCAGCTGCAGCAGCTGCTTCTCCTCCGCGCGCAGGGCGTCGAGAATGGCGTTGACGTGCGTACCGAAACGAATGCCGTGGCTGTGGATGATGGTGGACAGGAGCACGGACTTCTTCGCCTTCACGCCGTCCAGCAGTTTCCCCACGACATTCCGAATTTTTGATTGCAGCACGAGTTCGTTCGGGCCCAGTTCCCGCGTCAGGCAGCCGTCCAGTGAGCTGTACATCTCTCTCCGAGGCATGCGAAGGCCAACGTGCGAGCGACGAGCAAATGGTTGGTACAGGGCGATCGCGCGCGCGTCCAGCATGTACCACCGCGCATCACCACCAATGGAGAGCAGCAGCCTCGGCGACTTCTGCGCCGACCCGCCCATGAGATCCCACAGGCTGCTCGACGCCCCCGCTCCGCCCACCCCCGCGTTGCCGCTCCCCCCGCCCCCAGCGACGCCGCCAACACCACCGCCACCCATGACGGCGACGCTGGCCGCACCACCTACGCCAGCACCACCACCGGGGTAGATGCACGCCTGGCTTGACACGTCAAGCGCGCTGGTCCCCCCTCCGCTGCCGCTGTTGCCGCCGATGGTGGAGTAGAAGACGCTATGCTTGCCCGCCGAGACTGTCATGCCATGGCCAGGATGGCTACTGGAGGAATGGTAAGGGGGGCTTGCCTCGCCTGTCTTGGGCGAGATGGGATCGCGGAAGCTGTTCATGGGGTGCCCCCCTGGCCCCGCCGCCCCCCCTGGCGAGTAGTAGTAGCTGCCACTGATGTTCGGGCTGCTGTGCAGGTCTGTTGTAGTGTCGTTGTTGCCATGGTAATGGTTCATGTTCTGATTGCACAGAGGGGAGAGCGGATCGAGAAGGTGGCCCGAGGAGCCGAGGGCGGCGGCGGCCTGGTCCAGCCCACTGGCGCCGTCGCTCGCCTTGGCCTGCGCAAAGGCTCCTGGGAAGCGGCTGTCCTCGCCTCGCCCGCCTTCCGTGCGACTCAGCGGCCGAAATAGATGGAGGCAGGCACACAACGCCTCGAAGCTGTGCCACACAAGGTAGATACTATCCCAGCCCACCCACGGCGACGAGACGGGCGCCAGGGAGAGGCACAGCACGGGCACGCCAAGCACCTCCATGCCCACGGCAAGGGGGGTGAAGAAGTTGGAGAGCGGCGCGTTCACGACGGCGTGCAAGGCGTCAACGTAGTTCTTCACCTCCTTTGCACTGTTCCAGCGCAGCAGACACATGCCGTGGATGGCGTCGTAGCAGCAGGTCGAGCTCAGCCGCACAAGCCCTGCAAACACCTCCGTGTAGCGCTCATTGTCGGTCACCCAGGCGGTGACGGTGTTCACCATGATGTCCGCCAGCGCGTCCAGGTGGGCATTCCACGGCTTGTAGCACATTTCATGGTAGTACTCTTCTCCCCACTCGTTGCGGATGATGGTGTAGGACGAGGGTGAGGTCTTCACGTTCTCTGCCGCCGCCTGGGCTGCCATGGCAGCTGCTTGTGCCGCTGCCGCTTGTTGTTGCTGTTGTTGCTGGCGCGACAGTGGTGTCCCCGAGTGGTCGCCCAACTTGGTCGCGTTCCCGCTTCCGTTGTTTGCGCTGGTCACTGGGAGCACACCCGCCGCCCTCGCAGCAGCGCTTTCGTTGGTACTGCTGCCCTCCTTCGGCTGTGGCACGGCGCCGTGGCTGGGCAGAGGGGGGGCTGGCCCGCTCGCGGCGTATTGTAGGGGAGGGGGAGACGGCCCTGCCACTCCACCGGCATCGGATGAACCAGCGGCCTGCCGTCGCAGCCGCGAGGCGAGTTCGCTCGCGGTGTTCTTCGCAGGGTATGGGTTGCGAAGCGTTTGGTTTCGCAGCAGCTGCCTCAGGTTTTCCACCTGCGTGACGTACTGCTGGTGTGTTTCCCGCGCCACGGCGGTGTCGCTAAACTTTTGACACACGAGAAAGTACTCAGCGAAAAGCGCGGCGGTGTTTGTGGGTTGTGTTCGCAGCGCACGCGCAGAGCGCGCTGCATTGGCCTCCTTCGCCGCGTACATGACAATGACGAAAAGGCAACCAAAGGGATAGTAACAGTAGTAGTAGTAGTAGTAGTAGTAGTAGCACAGCAAGTATATGTGAAATGAAGTGAATGAACGGAGGCCAGAGCGGTGGACTCAAAAGAAAGGTTTGCTGTAGTAGTAAAACAGGAGAATAGAAAACAGCAAGGGGCTGTACTGGGGAAGGAGAGAAAAAGAAGAAGGATTCCTTTGCCACCTACTCCTCTACGGCGCGCCAATCAGTCAATCAATGGGCAAGAGGAGGCGGGGTGGGAGGTGGTGCTGATGATGAGGGTGACGGAGAGAGAGAGGAGGAGAGAAGAACAGATGGATGTCGGAAGGAAAGGAGGCATAGGCATCACAAACTCAAGGTGACTCGACGGTGACGGGTCTGTGTTTTTGTGTGCGAGGTGGAGGGGGAGGCAAGGGGTGACCTCTGCTCTCTTCTTTCGCTGAGGGGTGAGGAGAACAAGGAGATGTGACTGAGATCCGCAAGGGAGAGAGTGGGAGAGGGGGGGGGGGGGGAGGAGGCGGTTGTATCGAGAAAGCTGCTCCGCTTCCTTTCTCTCCGAAGGGCGAAGGCCCTTTTCGACAAGCAACGAGGTGCGCAAGGCTAGACAGGTGGACAGATATAGAGAAGGTGGATTTCGTTGATGTATGAAATATAGACACCGCACGCGGGAGACAGCGGGAGCTGCCGTCGTCGTAGAGCGTAGCGCATGCGTGTGTATAGGGAAAGAGTGCCAGATGATACCAGGCTGGCAAGGAAAAGGGCGATGCCCCACGACGCATCCCCTCCTTTTACACTCTTCTCTGCAGTGCTACTTCTTGGACTCGCTGTGATCAGAAGGTGAGGAACCGTCGGCTTTGCGGTCGAAGAAGACGGGCTGGTGAGAGTACATGCGGTTGACAATGACCATGCGTTGCATCTGCCGAAGCTTCTCGGGACCTTCCTTGCTCAAGAACTTCTGCTGCTCCTCCAGCGGGAGCTTCTGCACCGCTGCGATGTCATCCTTCGCGTGCTGCACAAAGTATTGGCGGAAGTTGTAGTCGTGGAACCCGCGAGCGGTGCGGACAAGGCGAGAGCGGAGCTTGTTGAGGGATTGCTGCACTGCGGGCGACGACATCGGCGCGAGGAAGAGGAGAGAGGCAAACAAGAAACTTTAACGAGTCTGAAAAAGAAGGAAAGCAACTGCCGAGATTGGTGAGGGGATGAGAGAGAGAGAGAGAGAGAGAGAGGAGTCATGCGGAGAGCTTTGATACTTTCGTTGCAAGTGTCGCCAAGGAGAAGGGAGGCAGAAGGACGGCTCAACGGGTGCGAGGAGAGCTCTCGGACTTGGGCAACACATGGGTGGTTTGGCTTAGTGGGTTCGTTAGGGATAGTGGTGTTTACACGAGTTAACGAGCAGAACGACAAGACAAGAGAAGAGTGAAGAAGGGAGAGGGAATGCATACGCAAAACACACACACCACACACACACACCCACACGTGCACGTGCACGAGACTGGGTAATCGATCAAGGGGAGGCCATCCATTACGTCATGCGGGCTTCGTCGCGGAGGTATTCACCAATATCGGCTTCATGGAACAGCACCTGGGAGTTCATCTCGCACTTTCGGCACTCGAGTGTGCTGAGGGCGGCAACACCAAAGCCAAGGGGGATATCCCCCATGGAGAAGGCGGCGACCTTCTGGTACTTGGGTGTGGATTCGGTCACCCGACCCAGGCCCGCTCGGGTGACGTTGCCGCCATAGAGAAACTTTTGCTCCTGGTTGGGTTTGACCCAGATCTTGAAGAGGGAGTACTGGGCAATGTACTCAAGCGCGGTCACCTGAATGCGGACGTTGCCGTTGTGGGTCACCTTGGCAAAGAGGACGCCGATTCCCATCAGGTTGTTCTTGGCAACGCAACTGGCAAGCTTGGCCAAGCGCAGCGGCATGTACCAGATGCGGCTCTTGTGAAGCCGAAAGCAGTACTCTTCCTCTCCCTTGCGCTCCAGCAAGTGGGTGGTGTTTGGCCCGATGTACTGGGCCAGCTTGTCGAAGAGCTTCTTGGTCTCGTCGGCTGTGAGCTCGCGCATGATATCTGGAGTAGGACAGTGGTAAATGTGAGCAAGGAAGGAGGGGAGATCACGGGCGGACGTACTATGTGCGACAGGATGAGGGGAAAAGAGGGGAGGAGAGGAGATATGCACGAGGTTGGCCGTCTCTGAACGAGTGCGGGGTTCGGTCGTCGCTGCGGCAGGTTGAGATCCGCTCGATGATTTTGATTATGGTACAGGCGGCAAAGGTGGAGGTGAGAGAGAGAGAGAGAAGAAAAATAATGAAACAATACATGACATTCGAGAAAGTAAATAGTACAAGTGCTGACATTCGTATCACATGAGAGAGCAGCCACTTTCTTGGTACTCCTGCGCTTTCTTCAGCTCCTGCAGGCCTTTGCTAGTGTCAGCCTCAGCTTGCTGTAAGTTGAAATCGATTCGGTCGAGTATGGTGCCTTGTTCGACCACAAGGAGGTGCAGATCCTCAAACATGGTGTGTAGCTCTTGCACCCCGTCAAGGATTTCCTTGATTTCCTTGCTAACCTGCTCGTTCCGGGCTTCCTCAAGAAGGAGCTCCTGGATGTCGGCCTCTGTGTAGCCCAGCTGCATGAACGCCGCTGCCTTCGACTCTTGGTCCACAAGACGGTGGGATTCCTCTGCGCCGAATTTGAGGTACTTTTGCTGTTGCTTCTCGCGCAGCTTCAGCTGGTTGCCATAGAATTCCTGGCCGCTCTTGAACGCCTGGAGCAACAGTTTGAGGCGGGCGGAGAGATGCTTCCGGGCGTTGGCGGCAATGCGGACTTCCTCGTTGTGCGTTGGGTCACGCGGCGCCATGCCGTTGATCACCATCCGCTCCATTTCCTTGAGCAGACTGTGGACATCCTCGGTCTGCTTCTCGATGGAGTCCCGGAGAGCCTGCTCGTCTTCGTCGGAGCGGAATCGCGGGCGTAGAAACTCCTGCTGGGTGTCCGCTAGTTTTTCTATCTTGACTCGTATGTTCTGTTCCAGATCAGTAAACTCCTCTAGCGCACGAATCCATGGTGGGTTCCAAACCGCTACTGGTGTGCCGTCGATCGTTGTAGACCCGTGACCAGCCCATTTATTTCCTTGCGCGTGAGTGGCCGCCCGGCGTGCAGCGAACTCGTCAAATCGGCTCCGCGCGTTTGGAACAGAATCTGTCATCGCGTCGCCAAACCGCGGAGCTAGTTGAGAGATAGCGAGAGCCGAATAAGGAAAAGGCGTAGTGTGAGCAAACAAGTCAACACGCACCACTGGCGTGGGTTGGGTATTCACTCACAGGAGGGAAAGAAAGGGACAAAAAGACATTCTCCAGTGGACATCGGAGCTGGTTCATTTTGGGGGCGAACGGTCTTTCTGCCGAGCAGAGGGGAGGCTTCGTCCACCACCGCACGCAGCTTCTCACGTCATGTCTTCATATCTTCTTCTCGTTTCATTGGTTGGACAGGACGTTTGCGGCACGCACAGTTCTTACAAACTATGCGCGCGTGTGTGTGTGCGTGCCGGTGGAGCAGAAAGAACCGAGCGGAGGGACGACGAGAGGTGAACAGTAAGAGAAAGATAATGAGAAGCTGAATGAGGGAATTTCGATAAAGCGTTAAATTGCGCATTCGGGGAGGTCCCGGGGCACTTGGAATGCGAGGGGCTCCAGCGAAGCGCGGTTACCAAGGCGGGGGCCAGAAGCCTTGGGAGGGAATGGAGAGAACAAATAAAAGAGAAGAAGGCCTTCACACATGCGCATAAACAACACTGCTGGGATGTGATGAAAACAGTGTAAAGCAATGTCGATACAGAGCCAACGCTGCTATGATTGGGTACAACGAGCAGCACCTCTGCCAAACCTTTAGGGGGACACGTGAAAAGTGTCATTGGCAAAACGTGAATTTAGGGGAGAAGAGGATGCTCTGTAGAGTCGAAGCAAGGAAAAAAGCAACAGAAGGAATCCCGGTACAGCGTGAAGAGCTACTGAAAGTAGTCCTTGAGCTTCTGAAGACGCTCGGCAGCAGCAGTTAGGTCTGAGTCGGGCTTACAAGCAGCGAAGCGAACGTAGTTCTCGTAGATTGGCTTGTTCGCGTCGGAGCAGAAAGCCGTGGTGGGAATCGCGCAAACGCCAAGGGTCTTCGTGATCCAGCGGCAGAACTGCCAGTCCTTGGCCGCGGTTGTGTCATTTGGGTCGTAGTAGTGCTTCGGGTCCACTGTGGAAACGTCAGCCATCACGAAGAAGCCACCTGAAGGCTTCACTGGTGTCAGGCCGCTGTCTTGGATAATGTTGTACAGACGCTGCACGCGTGCTTCGTACTCGTTGCGGAGCTGCTCGTAGTAGTTGGACTCCTCCGCACGCTTCATGGCCCTGGCCGTGGCGATTTGCAGAGGCGTTGCGGTGCAAAAGGATTGACCGCAGATAGTCTGCACGATCGGCAGCGAAAGCTGCTGGGTGGTGATAATCCAGCCAATCTTCCATCCGGTGGCCGAGAATGTTTTGCCGGCGCTGCAGAGCGTGATGGTGCGCTCCCACATACCGGGAAGGGTGGCGATGGACACGTGTGGTTTGCCGTATGTCAGGTACATGTAGACTTCATCCGCA
>JASAOB010002445.1:0-14311 GCA_030849825.1 Herpetomonas tarakana | reverse complement strand
CCAGGAACCAAAGCATCCGCCGGGGAACGAGCGCAACGAAGGGGGGGGGGGGGGGAGCAGGAGAATAAGGAGGAGGAGGAGGAGGGGGGAGGTGTGTGTGTGTGTGTGTGTCAATGTTTGCCTCAGCCATCCCTCTCATCCTCTTCTTCGCTCAGAATGTCTTCCTCCGCGGTGGACAGGAGGTTGGCAAAGGAGTTCACTGCCTCAATGCCGTCCTCCTCTTCGACGGTCTCGTCGTCTACCGCGCTGTCGTAGCACGAGGCGCTACCACTGGTGGTGCTGCTGGGCACCGAGTAACTGGTCCTCACCGAGTAATTAGTCCTTACCGAGTAACTAGTCTTCACCGAGGACTGCGAGGCGGCCTTGGTGATGATGGAGCCAACGCGGGACTGTCGTTGCCGTTGCCGCTGTTGCTGACCATCGATGGCCGCTTTCCCCCCAAACACGACAGTGGCGGCAGCGGCAGACACATCGTTGGTGCTGGCTGTGGGGCGGCCGCGTGGTGTGGACATTGGGACCATGGATGAGGGCACGGTGCCCTGCTGCTGCTGCTTCTGCTTCTGCTGCTTCTGCTTATGCGTCAGCGTGGCGGAGGTCGCCTCAATGCATGTGGCTGTCACGGACATGATGTTGCTCTGGATGCTGGGCGACATCGTCAGGGATGGGACGCAGCTCCAGGGCCGCTCCAGTCCGGGCCTGTAGAGGCTGAGAACTCTCCTCTTGACACTGCTGCTCTTCATGTTGCTCGAGCCTTCGTGGCTGCTGAAATTTGCATCGCCGCCGTTGGTGCATATAGACGAGGCCAAGACCCCTTTCAACCTGACCTCTGACGACGACGGGGAGAGAAGATGGGCTCGGGGCACGACACAGCTGCCATCGTTGCCGGGGAGGAGCAGAGACTCCGTTGCAGAAACGCCAGCCGTCATTGCCGCAGTGCTGCTGTCCTCGGGGCAGAAGATACTGTCGAACTGTTGCGATGGTGTTGCGCGGGACTCCCGTTCCAGAAACGCCAATGCATTTGCGTAAGTGGTCGGGAGGACTTCGGGGAAGGGCGTCGCCGGTGTCACGGGCGTCACCGGCGTCACGGGTGCCCCCTTCACGCCCTTCTTCCTTTTATTCTTCCCCCAGTTTCCTCGGAAGGGAGACACGAGGCCACCAGAGGGAGAGCCGACGGTGCTGCTGCTGCTCAGACTCGCCGTCATATCTGTGGTGACGCTGGTTATCGTGCCGCTGCTTTTGGCTCGGATGGCCAACACCAGCTGCTGCTCCGTGCTAGTTGGCTTGCCAGGCGACTTCTCGCGAAGGGGTGAGGGCGGGACAGGCGTGAGGCTTGCCGCGTTCGTCGCTTGCCACCTTGCCGGCTTTGTTTTCCGGGCTTTGGGCGATCCCATGGCGGTAGGAGGTCGGAGAGGGGAAGGGAGTGTCCTACATGCAAGAAGGAAGGATGAGGTAGAGCGGGGAGGCGATTGAGGGACGAATGGAGAAGATGGCGCGAGTGGGCACCCTGACACTCTGTTCCCCCGCCTCTCTCCTTCTCTGGCGTCGCATCGCCCTCATGGAGAAAGGCAGATGCGCATATGCTGTGTTTCACGTCGGAACCACTTGGTCCCTTGCCCATTTCATTTGCTGTTGGTGTATATAATTGACAGATCAGTCATGCTCGCTCACGAAATGCCCAGTGTAAAGGAAGTTACGTGGGGAATAAGAAAACGAGAACCATAGTGTGCGTGTGTGTGTGTGTGTGTGTTACTCGCTGGCATATGCGAGGCTGCCCGCAGAAGCACCGGGAAGGGGAGAGAGAGAGAGAGAAGGAGATACTCCCTTCTGTCAATCGCGCTGAGGCGTTCTCCACGTGCGTGTAGCACACGCGCCAATGTGCACACCTCTCTCCCTTCTTCCTGTCCCTGTACTACTACTACTATCGTTCGTATTATTGCACTTCATTCGATCCACTCGAGAGTCGAACCGTCGTAGGAGAAGAGGAAGACGACCAGAGTTCATGTAGAACAGGAAGCAAAGGAGTAGAATAAAGGGGGGTAGGGGGAGGGATGCCTCGTGGGCGCTGGGAGGTGAAAAGGAGACGGAATGCGTTTTTCTCTGTAGCGTCCGTAACAATAGAGTCGGGGCGTGGCGAGAGGGGGGGGGGGGGGAGGAGAAAAGAAGGCGAGTTACTGCCCTCCCCCCGCACACCGCTCTCCTCGTCAGCTCAGCTCGTCTCCTCACATCTTGGAGCCGGAGAGGCGTGCGCTGCACTCGTTGTACTCCTTCACCATGCGCGCCATCACCTCGGACACGGGCGGGATGTCCTTGCAGAAGGAGGCGATCTGGCCAATCTCGAGCTCACCGTCGACGATGTCGCCCTCGAACATGCCCTTGCGAGTGCGGCCATAGCCGCGGAACTTGGAGAGCTGCTCCTTCGTGGCGCCACTGTCGGAGATCTTGCGCAGCTCCTGGCCGTACTTGTTGAGCAGCACACGGGTCGGCATCCACTGCTTCATCGTCAGCCACGTCTCACCCTCCTGGCTCTTGCTGGCTGCCTGCTTGAAGGCTTCCGAGCAGGAGCTCTCCTTCGTGAGGGCGAAGCGGGTGCCGATCTGCACGCCCTCCGCACCGAGTGCCATGGCAGCGTAGATGGCGTCGCCGGTGGCAATGCCGCCGGCCGCGATGAGCGGGATGCTCTTGTTCATGTTCGCGCGCACCTGTGGGATGAGCGTCATGGTGGTGATCTCCTCCAGGCCATTGTGACCGCCAGCCTCGAAGCCCTCGGCCACCACCGCGTCCACACCGGCGGCCTCGCACTTGAGGGCCAGCTTGCTGCTCGGCACCACGTGCACCACCGTGCTGCCCGCCTTCTTCAGCTTCTCCGTCCACAGCCTTGGGCTACCCGCGGAAGTGAAGACAACGGGGATCTTCTGCTCAACGATGTACGGCATGAAGGTGTCAGCATCATGCTCCAGCGGAAGGTTGACGCCAAAGGGTTTGTCCGTGGCAGCGCGTGTCTTCTTCAAGACTTCCTTGAAATCGTCGAACTTCATGGACCCAGCGCCGATGAGACCGAGCCCGCCGGCGTTGCTGACGGCGGAGGCCAGCTCCCAGCCGGAGCACCAGATCATGCCGCCCTGCACGATGGGGTACTTGATCCCGAAGAGTTTGGTGATCCTGTTGCCCTGCATCGTTGTTCTTCTCGTTGGATGGAGAGAGTGGGGGCTAGGGGTTAGGGGTTAATGAGGAGGCGATATGAGGGAGGCGATAGTCTTTGTGTGATGTAGGGAAGCGACAAGCACGGGTGATGGTGAGGCGGGGAGGAGACAGATGGACCTTTACAGGAGTGAGATGTAGAAAAAGGGGGGAAGAAGGGAGGAGAGAGAGAGAGAGTGGAGGGTACATGGCGGAAGGGGATGAAAGGTGACGGACGCAGAGCAGACTGCATTGCATAGAACGTTCTCGCCCAGATTCCCGCACAGTGCGTAAGACCAGAATAGGGTGGCATCTGGCTCCGAGCACACTTTCTTCCACCTACATCGTCGCGCTCGCTTCCTTCCTTGTTTTCTTTAATGCTGTCATTGTGTTTACTTTGGGTGAGGTGTGAAAGGAAGGAGCAGGGGGGTCTGGTAGGTGGGTCTGTCTCCCTTGCACCACGCCTCGGCTCAGGAGAGTGCGACCAGTATCCCTCTTCCTATCCTATCCCTCCCCTCGCAGCATGCGGGTAACTATTATGACACTTTTTTTTTTTTTTTCTCAGGCAAAGATTGATTTACGTTGTGTAGGATGTACGCACACGCGAGGTGGCAGTTGTTCGTTACTTACTTTTCTTCTTCATGATGTTATTTAGGCCCGTGCGTGAAGCACGTGGGCACGTTTAGGAAGCGTGATGCTAGTGTATATGTGTGCGATTACTCACAGGAGGGGAAGACGATATTGTCAGCTTTTGAAGGAGAGGGGGGGGGGAGTGAGGAATCCGTCCGATGGGGAGGAGGTTTGCCGGTAAAGCACGAGCCAAGCGGCAACAACTGCTTGACAAGAGGAACAGCTATGAACGATCCGCGGGGATAGTACGTGAAATGAAATCAGGAAAGCGAGAAGAAGGGAGGGGGGGGGGGGAGGGGGAGAGTAGAACGGCTAGGGGAACTGAGGGGGGGGGGGGGAGAGAGATCGGAAGAGAGAGAGAGAAGGGGACAGTTCCCCCTTTTCTTCTTCGTTGCTCTTCTGGTGGGGTTTACGGGGGAGGAATAAACACTTTTGATGTCGCACTGCATGTGAAGGGGGGGGGGGGGGGGGAGGAGACCAACCGGAGCAGCAGCCCCTTCACGCCCTTCTCGCGTTCGCTGGCCCACCACTCCGCCCGTCACATGCTAAGCAGAACAACGCAAGTAGTGGGGCCACTCCACACCGCGTGTACGTGACGTGGTGTGTGGAGTGGCCCCTTCGTTCCGTCCCCATTTCTCTTGTTATATGTAAATGTTGTATAAAGCACTTCTACACAGCGCGTTTACATGCGCAGGTCTGCCAGGCGTGCGCTGCACTCGTTGTACTCCTTCACCATGCGCGTCATCACCTCCTGTGCGGTGGGGATGTCCTTGCAGAAGGAGGCGATCTGGCCAATAACCATCTCGCCATCATTCACGTCTTCGCTGAACATGCCCTTGCGAGTGCGGCCAAAGCCACGCACCTCGTAGATCTTCTCCACGCTGGCGCCGCTCTCCGACACCTCATGCATGCGTCGGCCATAGCTGTTGAGGAAGATGCGGGTCGGCATCGCCTGCCTCATCGTGAGGCGCGTGCCGTCCTCCGGGCATGACAGCAGAGCTTTCTTGAAGGCTTCCGAGCAGGAGCTCTCCTTCGTGAGGGCGAAGCGGGTGCCGATCTGCACGCCCTCCGCACCGAGTGCCATGGCAGCGTAGATGGCGTCGCCGGTGGCAATGCCGCCGGCCGCGATGAGCGGGATGCTCTTGCTCATGTTCGCGCGCACCTGTGGGATGAGCGTCATGGTGGTGATCTCCTCCAGGCCATTGTGGCCGCCAGCCTCGAAGCCCTCGGCCACCACCGCGTCCACGCCGGCGGCCTCGCACTTGAGGGCCAGCTTGCTGCTCGGCACCACGTGCACCACCTTGCTGCCCGCCTTCTTCAGCTTCTCCGTCCAGATCTTTGGGCTACCCGCGGATGTGAAGACGACGGGGATCTTCTGCTCAATGATGTACGGCATGAAGGTGTCAGCGTTATGCTTCAGCGGGAGGTTGACGCCAAAGGGTTTGTCCGTGGCGGCGCGTGTCTTCTTCAGGATTTCTTTGAAATCGTCGAGCTTCATGGACCCAGCGCCGATGAGGCCGAGCCCGCCGGCGTTGCTGACGGCGGAGGCCAGCTCCCAGCCGGAGGACCAGATCATGCCGCCCTTGACGATAGGGTACTTGATCCCGAAGAGTTTGGTGATCCTGTTGCCCTGCATGGTGATTGGGTGGTGGGGTGGTTAGATGGTGGTGGGGGAGGCAGTTGGTGAGACACGAGGAGAGAGAGGTATGCGTATGGGGGAGAGGATAGAGAGTGAGGGCACGGACGACGATGCGCAAGTCTTGTGGAAGAGAAGGTGGGAAGGGGCAGGTGGTGCAGTCATTCCAATACACAATCTGCAGAAGTCAAGGAAGCACATGTCATGCAGACGCACATCCATTCATCCACCCGACACAGAGGAAGCGCATATGTGTGGGAGGTGGAGAGCAGAGGCTGACTGCCTCGACACTCCACACGGCATCTTGGCATTCGCCTTTGGCGACTGATCCGCCCTCCTCCTTCCTTCTTGGTGTGTTTGTTTTTTGCCCATCCTGCACGTGCTCTTATGCATTATATATCTCTATGTCTATCCCTATTTGCCTTTACCGGGCTGCTCTTCTCCGTCACCACGAAAGAAGGAAAGTTATCAGAGAGTGTGGTGTGATTCTTTGCCTATGGGAGAAGAGCGGCCCGCCGGGGGGATTGATTGGGGGGATGGTGCATGAGTAAAGCAGAACGTAGTCGTCGTCGGTGGGGGACGAGCAAAATCAGGAACAGAGAAGGAGAGAAACCAGTGAGTAAGTCGGAGTGTGCGTGTGTGCGCGCGCAAGCAGAAGCGCAAGTCCGAGAGAGGAGGGGGAGGAGGATCCCACTGTGAACAGGCCATTGTCCTGATTGTGTTATCATGAAGAAGAAAGAATGCAGGAAAGAAAACACAACGGGATGTGCGAAGACATCGGAAAGAGACGGGATCGTCAGCGGAGTGACGCGGTGAAAGGGAGAGCGTGAATCGCGTGTCGCGAGATGTGTATATACATATGTGTGTGTTGAAGGGGAAGAAGCAGTTCCGTGCCTTGTGGATGACAGGACGGTGAAGGGAGAGAGAAGAGAACACACGGGCGTCTCTCCTTGCGAGGAAGCCGTGGTGTGTGTGTGGAGAGGAGGACGGAAGAGGAGAGCAAAGAAGGAGGACGGAAAAGAGAAGTGAAAGATGAAGTGAAGTGAGATAACAGAGGAGGGGGAGGGGAAGCAGAAAGGAAAGTGAAGAAGCTCAAAAAAAAAAAAAAAAGACTATATAATGTAGGAAGGCAGCATGTGGACATGAATCACTTCTTGTCTTTAGACGTATATGTGGGCGTGTGTGTGGCTGACAGCACACATCATCCTCATCTTCCTCGATCACTCAGGGGAACGGTTCTCGTGAGTTCGAGGGAGGAGCAGAGCCGTTCCCCGGCGTGGTGCGCTTCGTGGGCACGGTCCTTGTCGAGGCGTCATCAGCGTCTTCGTCAATGTCTTCCAGGTTTGCCGTGTAGCCCTTCGCGTTCTTCTCCTTCCTCTGCCTGTTGAGGGTGTCCTTGCGGGCCCCGTTGGTGGGAAGCGGCACCACGTCCTCAGCGACGTTGTTGTCTGCGTGCTCCGTTCCTGCCTCCGCTGCCTGCGGCGTGGACATGGTGTCTCGACTGTCCTCTGCCGCGGGCGACTCATCCTCGCTTTCCGAGTCAATCTCCTCCACAACCGCGCGGCGATACTGCTGTTGCTGTTGCTGTGGCAGGAACATTGCCGGGTCCGTCGCGTAGCTGGGCACGCGAACAAACCTCATGCGCTGATAGTGTGGTGATGCGTTGGTTTGGGGATCGCCGTGGCCGCCGCCAAGGCTGTTGGCCGTTCCGTACGGTGGGTGGTGTCCTGCCCTGTCGGCCGCCGCCGCCGCCGCCACAGCCGCCTCAACGGCACGCCGCTCCTCTTCCATCTGCGCTTGCAACTGCTGCTGGTGAAGTCGGTACTGCTGCTCCTGCTGGAAGAAGACTTCCTGCGGAGTTGGCGAGGGGCCAGTGGCGCGAGTGGCTGGGGCTGCGTCGGTGGGCCTCCCGCCACTGTTGGCGTCTCCATTCCGCTTCCGCGCCGCCGGTCTCGTCGCGAGGCTTTCTGGGGCACTGTCTTGGCCGCCGCCGCCCTTTGTGCAGCACCCGAGGCGGCAGAGGATCCATGACACACACAGCGCGGCGAGGAGGAGGATGGCTGTCAGGACAACAACATTGGCGACCACAAACTTCACGCAGACCTGACGCAGGTTTCGTGAGATGGTGAAGAATCCACAGCCGTCGCAGGAGTTCGTCGTCGGCGTCGTCGTCTGTGGGCCCGCCGTGGTCTCTGGGTTCTTTGTGGTCCACGGCACCGGTGTGTCAGGCGCGGTGAGTTGGAAGCCGGTGTCTGTCAGGGCCCAGTTGAACCGGCGCGACTCGCTCTCCCTGCCGGCGTAGTTCAGGAGGTGCACGGTGCAGGCGACGTAGACGTTGAGCCACGAGCCGGGCTTGGTGCGGAGAAGCAGGGTGACGTTGGCGCTGACACTCCCAGCCAAGGTCACCCACAGCGGGTAGATGGCCTCGCTGTCAAGGGTGTCGGTGCAGCCGTCGATCATGACCCGGAAGTGCGCGGTGTAGTCCACCGCGCTCCTCACCTCCACACTGATGCCGCCCGACACCACGCCGGTGGTGGCGTTGTAGCTGAGCGTGCTGCGCTCGAGGGAGGCGGGGACGTGGGCGTCGGTGGCGGGTGCGACGTAGAGGTTGGCGATGGCGGCCGTGCCAGCGTAGGTACGTGTCATGAGCGTGTCGCCGTTGAAGATGACGTCGAGCGTGGCATCGGCTGGCTGCGCGGTGGTGGAGTAGGCGAGGAAGGTCGTCCCGTCGGGGGCAGTCTGGAAGCTGAAGTTGCCGTAGTTGGGAGCCAAGAACGAGCCAAGCATCCCCATGCCCATAATCGTCAGATCAGCCCCACGGAGGTCGTTCAGCTGATTGTCCAGACACGTTCCGACGTTGAGGGTGCAGGGGTCTTGCTGGGAGCTGAAGGCCCTGTAGGATGTGCCCACCTTGTTGCACTCGGAGTCGTCCACCGTGACCGAGCTTGGGTCCAGGAGTATCCACTCACTCGCACCTGCCTTCACGCGTGCGTCGGTGGCGGGGGTAACGGGCACAAACAGATCCTTGGTCGTGATGTTGGTCAGGATGGCACCTCCCTGCACGCTTTGATCCACGGCCTTGTTCTGGAACTTCACAATGACCTGGTCTGTCCCGTTGTACTGCTCGGGGAAGTCGGGGCTGATCGTGACGGAGGTGTTGATGGGACGCAGGGAGAAGACGTTCTCGGTGAGGTAGTCGGTCGCGTTGCCCCACACCTGCACATCGAGCAGGTACGAGAACTGTGGGACAGGCTCAATGGAGTAGCCGGCATAGTTCAGCGGATTCATCCTCAGACACGCACCAACTCTCGTCGTTGTTGAGGTGCAAGCGTTGGCTCTCCAAGCGAGGCCACAACTCCCGTCCTTGCACCGCGTACAGTCACAGCAGAAGCTCTGGGAGTGAACAATGTAGTACCCATCATCCCCCATGGCGAGCCCGCAGGTGGCCCGGACAGGATCGAAGTCCGCGTTGCAGTTGGAATCAGACACAGGGGTTTCGTACGGCTTGGCGTTGAACGTGCCCAGGTAGGAGAGCCGGTGTCGCACGACGGTGGCCCGCCTCACCACGCGAATGTAGAAGCCCTGGTAGGTGTAGAGATCGTCGACGCCGGTGGGGCCGACGCCGTTCTGGTAGAACGAGGTGCGGTCCTGCCCCTCCTGCTGGCTCCCCTTGACATCGACGCTCACAGTCGTCTTCGTTTCGCATGTCGCTGAGGGGTCGTCGAGGTCGAGGAAGTCCTCCGTGGCGCTGGTTCGTCCGGTGCAGTTGCGCACTTGGGGGAGGTCGGGCCGCAGATCCGCTGCTGTCACTGGGGGTATGGCGCCAAGCACCAGCAGCAGCAGGAGGAGGAGTAGCAAGGCAGAAGCATGACAGAGAGGGAAGGCGAATCGAGCCATTGTGGCTGGCGGCGTTGTTGTGTTTGTATGTGTGTCGGAGGAAGTCGGAAGGCAGAGATCAAAAGGGGAAGATAAAGAGAAGAAGAGATGTGTTCAAGGCGAGCCTGTGAAAGCAGAAGAGAAGGGGAGAGAGGGAGAAGCGGCAGCTGCCTTTACACCGCCACACACACACACGAAGGAGTGTGCTGTTGTCGTTGACAGTGTCTTTGGTTAAAGGGTTAAGAAAGGCTTTCAGCGGGGAGGGACGGAGAGCGAAGGATGGGATGATGATGATGGAAGGCCTTTAGTTACTTTATGGGTTTGGGCACACAATGGATGGACAAGAGAGAGAGAGGGAGAAATGAAATGAGGGGAAGGATGGTGCGCTTGTACGAATCCCCCCAAAAGGCGTGAACTCACGCATTGCCCTACAGTTCCCTAAAGAGGGGGTGAGGGAAGGAAGACGACAATCCTCAGCTTACTCCTCCTCTTCTATTCGCTCTCTTTTTCTCCTTCTCTCTCTGCTTGTCGTGCTGCTTTCTCTATGGCTGAACAAGTGTATGCATGCCCCCTCAGAAAAGAGCAAGAAATAGACACAACTCTATGTATATGTGGTGATGGTGGGGGGAGGGGGGGAAGGCGGACTGTCCTAGAACTCGGAGTCCGTGTCATCGTCACTCTTGTTGCCGAACAAGATGTCATCATTGTCATCGTCGGAGTTGCGGTAGATCACGTTGCCCTCGGCCTCCTGCTGGGCTCGCAGCTCCTGGCGCTGCTGCTCCAGGCGATCCAGGAATCCACCGCCGCCACCGTGTCGGCTGCTGTCGTCATCCATGGACTCCTCGTGCTGCCGCTTGTCCCGCTCCTTGGCCTCGATGACGGAGCGCTGGCTGCTGGCGGACCACTCAATGCCCTTCCGATTAGTGTCTTCCTCCTCTTCCACAGTCTCTCGATCTGCCGTTTCCTGGGTGACCATCTGCGCCACTTTCCGCTCCCGCTCCTCGCTGGCTTCCGCTGCCCCGGTGCGGCTTGCCGTCGCGGACGACGCGGACGACTTGCTGCGGCGCTTCTCTTCGCTCGTGCTGGCGCTCTTTGCGTTCCCACCCGCGGTGGTGGAGGAGGAGGGGGCGGGGGAGGGACTGTGGGAGACCGACTTGACCTCCGCTGTCGGGGCCGCAATGGGCGAGTCCTCCAGTGAAGTCGTCGACGACGAGGACGAGGACGAGGAGGAGGCGGTTGTCGGTGCTGTTGGGGGTGGGGAGGTGCGGCCAGCCTCCTTCGGTTGCTGCACGGCGGGGGGTGGTGAAGGAGAGGAGGGTGACGCAGCCGTCGCTCGAGCGGCGGGCGGCGGCGCGGAGGACTTGTTCGAGGAAGAGGGTGAGGTCGATGCCTTGGCAGGGCTTGGCGGAGCTGCAGCTGCTGCCGCCGTTGGCACCTGGGCAGAGGAGGCGGCTGGCTCCCCCGCACGCGCAGCTGCCTGTGGCGCAGCTCCCCGTCCCTGCTGTTGTTGTTGGCCCTGCTGCCACGCAGTGTCCCAGTTCTCTTTCAGTCGCGCCTCCATGTCGAGCTCCTGCTGCCGCTGGACCTGTCGCTGCTGGTCCAGCGTGTTGCGCTGCAGTTCCTCGGTGCGCACCAGCACACGGTAGAGATCCTCGTTCATTCTATCCTGCTGGGAGGGAGAGGATGGTGCGCCAGCCACGGCAGCACCAGCAGTGGCATTGCCGCGCTCGTCACTAGGTCCGCTTGGGTGGTTCAGCAACATGCGCAGGCGGAAGCGCAGCCGCGACAGCTCCTCCTCCTTCAGTCGCATCTCCGCCGCGTGCTCCGCCTGCATCCGCTGGATCTCTTCCCCGCGGCGGCGCTCGCGACTCCGCGCCGTGTCGGCCTCCATCAGCCGAGAGCCGCTCAGTTCCTCCCATTTGGCGCACTGCAGCTGGGCAACGCGCAGCTTGTCCTTCAAGGCGGTGATCACGGCCTCGCAGTTTGCGATCTCCAGATCGCGGTCGCTCACGACACTCTGCATGGAGCTCTGCTTCCGGTCGAGCTCCATCGCGCGGCGCTCGACGTCGGCGCGCTGCTGCTGCAGCCGCTCCTTGTCCTGCTCAAACTTGACCATCAAGCTGCGCTGCATCTCCGCGAGCTCCTCCGACTTGTTCCGCACGAGGAGCTGATAGCGGCTCTCCAGGGTGTCCTTGACGTCCTGGAGTTTGTTGGCCTCAAAGGCCTTGTACTTCTGCTCGTACTCGGCGCGGAGCTGCTCGTGGATGTCGGCTTTGTACTGCTGCAGCCGCCGATCCACCTCGGCCCTCGTGAAGAAGGACCTGTTGCCATGGTGACCCAGCTGGGAGAACGCCAGGGAGTACTTGGCGTCGACCGCGGCGAGGCGGCACTCGAGCGAGAGCAGCGGGTTCTTCTCATTCTCGTTCTGCTTCTTGTCGGCTTCGTAGGTCTGCGTGCCGCAGTGGTGGCGGTGGGTGCGGTAGTGCTCCTCGATGCTCTCACGGTTCAGCAGCTGCTTTGCAATCAGTTGCTGCAGCAGACTCGCCTTCCCGCCTCCTCGTGTGGTGCTGCTGCGACCCTTACCCGGGTCGTCGATCTCGTCGTCCAGGTTGCTGACATCGTTGATGTCGCCTGGCGGACTCAGCAGCAGGAGCTGCCGCAGACACCGCTCCTCCTCGGACGGCGCGCCGCTGTCGCTGAGGGGGGCCACCTCCGCCTCAGTGGAGAAGATGGAGAGGGACATGGGGCGGTGGGTGCGCCGCAGGTGGTTCTCCACGACGGCGTCGGCCACGCAGGCCGACCAGCTGGAGAAGCTCGACGGAGACGGTTCCTCCTCCCTCTCCTCCTCGGGGCTGGCGCGGCCGCCGTGGATGTTGCTGTCGTTGATGCCGGCATCTTTGCTGGCTCGCTTCTTGTTCACTCCTGATGCACCTCCTCCGGCGGCAGCCGCGGCTCGCCGGCGGTAGGCCTCGAAGTCTTCTAGCGGGAGTCCCTCCCCGATTGCGTCCTTGCCCGTGTTGGGGGCCCGCTTCATGTGCCGCTGCTGGTGCATCATCTCCGTGAGCACCATGCCCCGCAGCTGCGTCTTGAGCATCTTGAGGCCGCCGTTGATCTTCAGGTGCTGCTGCATGCCAGCGCGCAGCTCCGACACACTAATGGCGGGGAAGGGTGACGAGACAGGACGCTGCACCGACCCAGCCAACGGGGACGACGCCTGCCCCGCGTTGTTGTTGTTGTTGTTATTGCGGCGGCCGCTACCACTTGCCGGGGCATCGACGGCGATCTCCTCCGCCGAGTCCGACAGGCGGGAAGAGGGCACGGCGACGCTCATTGCGGATGCAAAGTACAAGAACGAGAGGAAAAAAAAGAGAGGGCTCCCCTACACGCTCTATTGTCGTTGTTGTTGTTGCCTCGGTGAGTTCTATGGTAGAGGAGAGCACAAGAGCACGAAGCGCTGCGTGGTGTGTGTGTGTGTGTGAAGGGTAACGCACCTAAATAGCACAGTCAACCCCTTTGACGTGCTAAGCAGTGAGGAGGAGAGAAGAGGAAGAGGAGGAAAGGGGTACATCCGTCGGAGGGGGCAATGATTCCAATAGCATCAGACAGCAGCATCCTCAGCAAGGACTATGTGGGCATCTTGCCGACTCTCTTGCTACCATTTTTCTTCGGTTCTTAGATCGCCGTGGAGTAGGGAGAGTACCAGAGCCACTGCGCAGCCGACAGCTCCGGTGCCTCCCCTGCCACAGCGCCAACACCAACACCAACACCGCCGCCACTCCCATCCACACCGCCTCTGCCGTCCTCGCCCTCCGCTCTCAGCGTGAAATGGCGCAGGAGACTCACGTACTGGCTCCACTGGTGCAGCAGCAGCTTGTCCACTTCGGCCTTGGCGTCTCCGGCAACCGGTGTGGTTTCGGTGGCGGCCTCCCCATCTTCCTCCTCTCCTCCTCCTCCGCCGTGGATAGCCCGGAGACAGCGGTCTCGTCGCGCAATGAGGTCGGCGCTTTGCTGCTGACGGAGGCGCATCTTTGCGAGCAGCCTCGCCGGCACCTCTGTCAGTAGCACCCGCCGCGCCAACGCGCAGCTATCAAAGGTGCAGCTGTTGTACACACTCGCGAAAACGTCGTCGATGGAGCAGGGAGGGGGGTGGTGTGTCGTGTTGGGCAGTGGTGGTGATTGCTGCTGCTGCTGCTGTCGTTGCTGAAGTCGCATGCGAATGTCCGCGCGGGCGGTGTGGCTGCCAACGGTGGACTGGCACCACAACAGGGCGGACCTCAGCATGCCCGCGGTAACCTTCTTGGACTTCGCGGACTTCCCCACTTTCTCCGCGGGGAGGAGGTTGACGGTGGACGGCAGGAAGCACTGCGCGACGGCCAGCACAAAGTCCTTTGCCTCCATCGTCAGCTCAAACGAGGAGGCGCCGTGGCGCAGCAGGGCGTTGGTCAGCGCGCGCACCGCCTCCTCGTCCTTCGCCACAAGCGTGTCGTCGACGTCGCGCTGCCGCTTCCGCCCATTCGCCACCCCATCGCTGCCGAGTGCCTCACCTCCCCAGAAGAGCTCCAGCACATGCGGCTTCAGTAGGTGGCCCAGGCGAGCAAGCAGACCATCGCCGTCCCCGCTCCCGCCTCCACCACCACCGCCACCACTGCCGCCGCCGCCGCTGCCACCGCTACCACCGCCTCCGACAACGGCGCGGGTGGCCGTGACGGCCATGGTGCCTTCGAGGTCGCCAGACGACAGCCGCGCATCGAGCCAGCAGGGCAGCATCAGGCCTTCGAACAGCCCTCTCGCTCTCCTCAGACGATTCAGCGCGTCGCCGCTGCCGACACGCTCCTCCTCCTGCTGCTTCCCGGACTCGCCGTCCAGGTACACACGCGCGTGCGGCGCGGTGACCAGGGAGGAGCGGAAGCCAGCGGGGTCATTCTGATTGCCGTTGCCAAGAGGGGAGTGAAAGGAGGCCTCGAGTTGATGGGCGACAGCCGCGTACGCCGA
>JASAOB010002444.1:0-14236 GCA_030849825.1 Herpetomonas tarakana | reverse complement strand
AGGGAGGAGGTGGGGGGAGGGGGCTGTACGCGGTTTGTGTGCAGGGTTGGAGCGTGTTAATGAGAAGAGGGCTCTGTGTGCGTGGAAAGGCTTTATTAGCGAAGCTTCAAAAAGCAAAGAGAGAGAGAGAGCACCGTCGTGAGTGGAGAGAGGGGATGTTTGGCTGAGCGAACCACCCCAGCGGATGCATCGGTTTCCTCCCCCGAGGCCCGGCCTACTCACAGGTGCGCTGCGCGCGCTCAGCACCGTCAAGAAGAAGGCTTGTGACGGGGCCTCTGCCCACCGCGGACGGAGCCGCGGCACTCCAGTGCGTGTTTCGTTTTCGCACATCTCCTGCTTTTGTTGTGGTCCCCAGGGAAGTGGGGGCTATAAGGCCTGCGAACACAGCCCGCGAAACAAACAGAGGATAGAACAAAAGAAGAGGCGGAGGGAAAGGACGCACACGCCCACACGTGCAGCGCGCACAAAAAGAATCGATTGTCGTTTTCTGTTGTTGTTGTTGTTGTGTTTTGCCATCGGCGCGGTGTGGTGGCTACGTCCTCAGACCTCCGGAGACGATGGCCGTGATGAGCTGTGGTTTGTTGCTGAGCACGGTGCCGATACCGTAGATCAAGACCCAGATGAAGAAGAACCAGAATATAAATGACTCCTTGGAACGGCAGTGGTGTGCCAAGTTGCAGTACATGGTAAAGAAAAAGCTTCCTACGTGTACCAATCCGACGTTCCTGGCGCCAGGCAACTCCAGCAGAGATCCCAGCACCGTGACAGCGGAGACACTTGAAAGGTAGACCACCACGGACCGGAAGGCATTCCTCCTCCTGAGACAGTTGATGTCAAGGGCGAGCAGAAAAACCGAGTTGCCAATCACACTGATGGCCGACTCGAACGGACCGTAATAGGACGCGAGGAAGCTCCGACTGAGGATGCCCTGCGTGGCGCAAAACCTGATGAGAAAATTAAGGGCGGACAACAAGCCACAAGCGACTGCAGATCGCTGCAGTGCGTCCCTGTCACGAAACCCGATCATAGCGCACAGGCCACTGCTGAAACTCGTGAAGCCAAACGCAGCAGTCAGCGCACCAACTGCTACGTAACCCAGGAACGAGCTCTGATGCAGGATTGCTCCTGGTGCAGTCGTCAGTCCAATAAGACCTGTGGTGAGAGAAGCAAAGAGTTGCACATTGCCAGAGCCGTTCGAGTTCAAGAATGTGGTGTACCCCCACGCAACCGTGAAAAGTGCGACGCCGGTCAGCCACGTCATGGGACCAGCCATCGTGTCAGTCCCACAGTACCGCGACGACTCCACAAACGTGAACACGACTGACGTGTAGAGAGCCGGCTCCACGAGCGGAATGAGGAACGGCCGGCAGAAGAGGGCGGCCGACTTGATACACTGCCATAGGTCTATCTCCATGGATCGAAAGCCAAGGTTGATCATGGGACCCAATGTCGCCGAAAGCCCCAAGATCGACGCCAGCCAGACCGCGTTCGTGATGAGGAAGGCGGCCGTGGCCCGCCGAAACAAGGACTCCACCGGCGAAGTCGCTTTCACCGTCTCGCTTGTGCGCTCCAGCTGCGCTGCGGATATGCCTGTTTTGCGGTACTTGGATGCAGCAGCGGCAGCCGTCGCAAGCGCCTCGTCCGCCTTTCCGCTCTGCAGCTGCTGCCACGCCGACCCAAAGGCGAACGCCTCAGACATGTCCTGCGGACGCAGGGGCAGCGCGTCCGCGATGGTTGCCCCGTAGTGAGAGAACACCGAAGGCACAGCCGCGCGAAATGCGGCAGGGTTTCCAGCGATCAGCCACGCAGCACCGAGTGTGGCGCAAGGGAATGCGAGATGGGAACAGATGCGTAGCAGCTTCGCCGATGTAGAGTCCCGGCCGAGACGGTCACCCATCGCGTCAATCTTCCTTTTGAGCTTGGTCTGCAGCACGACATAGAGACGCCGCGCCGTCACACAGGTCCCGAACACGCTGGCGACAGCGGAAGTGACACCCACCACAACCCGAAGCGCAGCGTACATATCTCTGTCCAGATTTGACAACAGGGAAGAAAATGTGTATGTGTGGGAGGGAGGGAGAAACTCGATGCGGAGCAACCAGAGAGAGAGTGAGAGGAAGCGAGTATGGTAATGCGGGAGTGGCGTGCAAAGCAATATTTGGGAAGCGGCCGAAAGGAGTAGAGAGACTCTTCTTCTCTTGTTGCAATTTGCTTGATTGATGTCGTTGTTCTCGGTAGCGTCAGTGCAAGGCTTTCTGGCGCAGCCACTAACGACCAAACTATGAAACTAGCAGTGGGTTGTGGGTGGTGTGCGTGTACTGGAGTGGGTATAAGTGAGCGGGGTAACCACAAGATCAGTGAGAAGACAGACTTCTGTGTGCGCGTATGTGCAGTTGATTGACGGAGGGTCGTTAAGGGAATGGATGAGTTGGTCGCAAAGCCAGGGCGTAGGAACGGAACATACACACGTGGAATCGCGCGGCAACGGCAGCAATACACTACACCAAGTGCACAGCTGCCCCTTTACAGCTACCCCCGGTGCATCCTCTTCTTTTCCTTTTTTATATTTTCCAGTACGTGGACTGTTGTGATGTGCCATATGCTTGCTTGCTTGCTTGCGCCGCGCAGAGGTGGGAGGAGGAGAGGAGGAGAGAGGAGAATGGGAACCGGAAGAGGGACGAGGGAAACCGATGGAGAGTGCTCGGCACACTGTCGAATAGTGCGGAGTAAAAACATGGAAACGTGCCTACTCAGACTTGGTGTGTCCTCCTCCCAGGGCTGCAACGGACTTCTCAATCGCATCGAGGCGTTCGATAGCTGGGGGGTGGCTGTTTGTTAGGGCACTGACGAGCGGATCCGGTGTGAGGCCGGACTTGTTCTCCTTGACCATCACCGTGAGAGCCTCGCACAGTTTGGGGCCGTAGCCCAGCTTGACGGCATACTCGTCTGCCTGGAACTCGAAACGGCGACTGACTGCACTCATCGCGTATCCGAAGACAGTGGTAAGGGGCTGCAGAAAGGACTGGGAGTATATGTCAAACCCAATGACCGGGTCCGTGTTTGTGAAGCCGAACTGCCGGTACATGTTCTCGTTGAAGATGACGGCCTTGGCGCCGTACGAAAAGGCGAGCAGCTGCCCGAGTCCGGCCGCGAGGAGGCAATGCGTGTGCCCCATCTTCCAATGCCCAAGCTCGTGGGCAAGAACGGCGATGAGCTGCTCATCATCGTTGCCCAATTGCTCAATCAGAGTGTCATACAGGACGATGCGCTTGTTCTTCCAGAACCCGAACATGTACGCGTTACTGTGGTGCGAGCGGCGACTTCCATCCATTGTGTAAATCCTCCTCAACGGGAAGCCCACACGGTCGGAGAGCGCCTTGATCTTCCGATAAAGCTGACACTCAGGATCGAGATCACTGAACTTGTTGAAGAGGGGCTGGATTACGGTGGGGAACAAAAATGTGAATAGGATGATTATCGCCGTCGTTGCAAGGAAGAAGTACATCGGGAATCTCTCTCCGAAGCGTTGCACCACCCACTGAATGAGGCCGGTCTGCACGGGATAGAGCATGAACGTGCGCAGGAGGAAGGACTTGATGGCATCGAGGACGAACTCCTTGTGCGTCATTTTGTTGAAGCCGTACCTTTCCTCCAGCACAAAGTGCCGGTAGTACTCCAACGGCAGTCCAAGGACGGTTGAGATAGCATCGCCGAGAACGCTGAAGGCGAGGCAATGCTTGAAGGATCCCAGGGCTAAACCGGTCGCTGACGATGTCCAATTGTACAGTTTAGCCGAGCACCGGCTGAGCAGGGTGGCGTTGGAGACTATGAGGTCCTGGAGTTGCTCCACAAGACGCAGAGCCGTTTTGTCGCGACCGTAAGCCTGATTCTTGGCAAACTCGTCAGCAGGCAAAACGTGCTTGAATGCAGAAGGCACATCATTGTGCATGTAGCTCCGTCGCTGTCTCCAGATCAGGTACATGTCCCAACACCCGAGGACGTTCGTTGAGTACAGCGCAGAGTGGTAGAACTGCATCGTGTAGTTTTGCGAGAAGGATCGCTGGAGTGTGCGTGGGTGCGCCTGCTTGTGCTAGCACGACACAAAGATGCTGGGGATGGGAAGGCAGCGGGGTACTAGAAGGGGGAGGAGGCAAATGAGGAAGATGGAGAACGGAGAGACAAACGGAGAAGACGGTTTTACGCAACAGGAAGTGAGGGAGGGGGAGGGGGGGGGGAAGTTTTCCGGCAATAGCGGGACGAGGAGAAGGATGGAGGGGGGGGGAGGGGGGAGCTTGTGTAGGGAGCCCTGCGCGACTGTAGAAGGTAGACGAGAACAGGTAGTGAGATGACCAAGTCTTTGAGCAAGGAGTGCTTCTCTCTGAGTCAGCGTGTGTCAACGGTGAGCAGACGCAAACACCTCCCATGTGCGTGTCCGCAGCAAAAAGAGAATCGCACTTGACAGGTCTCTTCCCACCATGGCCCCTCTTCATCTCTCTATTCTTGTTCTTGTTGTTTTTCTCGAGGGGTTCTCCGCGCCTTCGCTGCCACATTCACAGTGTGGCGTGGCGTCTTAATCGAGGAAGTATACACAACGCTAGATGCAACTCTGCTAAACGTCCCTCCGGGTAGTCGCGTGCGAGCTCGCCTCCTCCTCCTCATTCCCCCTGGTCACTCATGCACATTCGCGCGTGGACGCAGTGCCGTGGGTGACCAGGGGGAGAGAGAAAGCATCCTAAGCCGCGACCTGGTCAACGCTGAGCCGGACACTGATCCCCATGCCCTGCATCTCCTGAATGAGTAACTTGAACGCGTATGGCATGTTCACCTTGGATGTGGCACCGCTCTTTCGGCAGTACGGGCAGATGCCCTTGTAGCCGAGGTTTCCACATTGCTGGCAGAGATCTGCCACAAATAGGTCTGAACTGAGCAGGAGTCGCTCGTTGAGCAGGTGTGAGGCTCCGTAGCCCACCATGCAATCCCGCTCCATCTCGCCTACGCGCAGCCCGCCCATCCGTGACCGACCCTCCATCGGCTGGCGTGTCAGTATCGAGCGTGGCCCCGTGGCGCGTGCGTGCATCTTGTCAGTGACCATGTGCTTGAGGCGTTGATAATAGATTGGGCCAAAGAAGACGTACGCTTGCATCACCTCGCCTGTGATACCAGAGTAGAAGAGATCCTTCCCATGATAGTTGAACCCGTGAGAGAGCAGCGACTGGCCGACGTGCTCAGCCCCATCGCCGGCAAAGGCCGTACCGGAGCCGAAACGCCCGTCGAGGGCCGCGCTCTTGGAGCACACAAGCTCCAACAGCTTCCCGACCGTCATGCGGCTGGGAAAGCCGTGGGGGTTCATAATCATGTCTGGTGTTATGCCGCGCTCATTAAACGGCAAGTCGACGCTCTTTGCGATGAGCCCCACGACACCCTTTTGTCCGTGCCGCGACGAAAACTTGTCGCCGAGTTCGGGGAGGCGTACCTCGCGCGTGACCACTTTGATTTTCTGCTCCACATCCAGTGAGAAGTGGCTGTCGCCGGGTTGGGAGATAATCACGTGATCCACCACGGCGGGCTGTGGGTACTTGTACACCAGCGGACACGGCCGCGCTTCGCCAGGCACGCCGCCCACACTCGGCCCTGGAGAGTACTTGTTCACGAGAATATCGTTCATGTGTACAATGGCTCCGCGGCTGGCAACACCGTCCGGGTTCAACGCCTTGTACTTGCTGTTGCCTGTCTGCGATGCCGGCACCGCGCCGCCGCGGCCACCACCAGCTGGTGCTGCTGATGCTGTTGTATGCGGGAGCCGCGTAGGGGCGGGCATCACAAAGTCGTAGGCGCCGCCAGGGATCTTGGCCAGGTCGACCTCGTGTTTGCGCAAAACGATGCAGCGACCGTAGCCGCGGTCGAGGGACGCCTGGTTGTACACCTGGGCGTCCTCGATGTCGTACCCGCTATAGCTCATGACGCAGACCATCGCGTTGATACCCGCACCTAGCTTTTCGTAGTGAGTCAGACTCATCGCCTCCGTGCGGCACAGAGGGCGTTGCGGGTACGCGCCAAGCATCAGGATGGTGTCGGCACGAATGTACTGGTTCAGCGCAATCGTGCCCAGCGCTTGCTTGCCCATGGCGCACTGGAACGTGTTACGTGCGGACTGGTTGTGGTGCGGGTAGGGAATAATGCCAGCAACGACGCCGAGCAGCGACAACGGCTCCACCTCCATATGGGTGGTGTGCCTTTGGATATCCCTCGGGTACACCGCGATGAGGCAGTCATTCGCCTCGTTCACATCAACATACTCAATAAGTCCTTCCGTGAGAAAGTCGTTCAGGGTGGTCAGGCCGCGTTGCAGGCTGTCGAGGTGCCCCGGCGTCACCGTCGGTCGGCCGTCCTTCACGATGATAAGCAGGCGTACAATGCGGCCGCCGTCGCAACCGATTTGCACGCTGCGCTGGCGCTCCTGCACCGAAACGGAAACGTGGGGGTGAAGGCGGCCGGAGCGCCGAAGGGCACGCAGGCCATGGCAGAGCCGGTTGGGATATCGGTGAATCCCGATGAGGGTGCCATTGAGGAAGACGCAGAAGTGGCGCAGGAAGTTGCTCGGGGTGACGGTGTCGATTTCCTCGACGCCGAGGTTGTGCGCCGCGTAGCGGACGTACGTGTCGTCGAGGTCAAGGGTCACCTGGCTGAGAATGGCAAAGTTCTTCACAAGGCCGCAGCTTTCGCCTTCTGGTGTGTCGCATGGGCAGACCATGCCCCACTGGCTCGGCTGGAGGGAGCGGGGACCGCTAATCTTGCGGGTCTTCTCGAAGGAGGAGGCGAGGCGGGTCATCATGCCGAGACAGGCGATGTAGGAAAGGCGAGACAGGACCTGGGTGATGCCTTGGCGGCTCATGTTGAAGCGTTTCAACTCCCAGCGACCGCTGCTGATTGCGACGCTCATGCCATTTTGGATCACCTCCATCTTGCTCTCCATGAGCTGCTTCACGTTGAACGGTTTGGTGGAGTCCTTCTTGGAGAGCTGCTGGTCCACGGCGGTTTTGACAACGCGGTTGTACTGCTTCAAAAGGTCCTCGAAGAGAAGGCTCAGCAGGGCCCCTGTCGTCTCGAAACGCTTGTTACCGTAGAAATCTCGTTCGTCCAGCAGAGCCGAGTCGTAGCTGGCCTCGATCATGCGGCGAACCATGTAGCACACGTACAATGCCTTGTGGTGAAAGTTCCAGTCCCGCTGCGTCTCGCCCTCGCGGATGTGGCAGAGAAGCACGTTGGCCAGGAAGTCAGCCGCCTTGTCCGCCTTTGATTTGGACAGCTGGCGCTGTTGCGCGTCGTCCATCTCCCAGGGTGACTCGCGGCGACGCTCGCCAATGAAGGTGAGGGCCTCGTCCTGCGTGGCCACCCCATGGCTGGCCGCTTCCTGAAAGCAGGCAAACAGCACTTTTTGGAACTCCGTGGATGTGCCAATATTCTGCGCAATGCTCTGGTCGCTTTCCAGGCCGAGCGCCTTGAGCAGAATCACGATGGGGATGTCCTCCACGAAGGAGCGATGCGTCATGACGATGCGGCCTTTCTTAAAGGTCACGGAGCACTTGGAGATGGAATAGTGCGTTTTGCTCTGGACGTGTGCTTGTATTTGGCCATGCTCGTTGGCCTCGATGATGACGCGGTTCTTGCTCTGCTGCTCTTGGACGAGGCAGACCTTCTCGACGCCCTTGATGACAAAGTAGCCACCCGGGTCCAGTGGGCACTCTCGCATGTTCACGAGCTCCTCCTTGGTTTTTTGGCTAAGATTGCAGCGATTTGATTTGAGCATGATCGGAATCGTCCCGATCTTCACGTCGCGCTCGACACGCAGCTCGCGCTCCTTCTCACGACTTGTGTACTGAACATCCACGATCATATCTCCTCTGTAGGTGAGATCGCGAAACCGGCATTCTTGTGGAGAGATGAGCTTCGGCTGTTGGCCCTTGCCGAGGATCTCCTGCGGATTGCACACGCGGATGTTGGTGTACCGAATGACAAAGTCAGGGTCCATAGAGCTCTTGATCTCGACATTGGACTCATTTAGCAGAATTTTCTTCAGCTCGACGTCGATCAGGTGGTTGAAGGAGGCAATGTGGTGGTTCAAGAGGCCTTTCATCTTGAGCAAGGAGGGGAGAATGCCCATCTTTTGCTTGCGGTACGTATCCGTCTCGAACTCAGCCATGGTGGTTGTAGTCGCCATATACATAAATATGTAGCGACAGCGATGTGTTTATCGCAGGAGCGAAGGGAGAGGAGGAGGCGGAGCAGGAGAGAGAGGGGGGCCAAAAAAGCCGCCAGGAAGAAGGGAACAACGTGCTGTGACAAGGCAGAAGAGCACCAAAATGGAACACCTTTCCCTTTTCGGCAATGAAATGGCACGGCAAGAAGAGAGAATGCACGAGGAAAGGAGGAGATGGATGAGAAGGAGGCTGCGTTGTTTGTGCCGCTGTCCGAGCAACTCCATAGCGGAGCATACGTTTTCGTTGTTCATGAGTGCTCCCAATGCACATACATACACACAGACACACACAGTGGCTGACACATGGGGCAACAAGCTGCTTCCTCGTGCGGTTATTGCTAAACGTGTGTTAAAGAAGAGGAGAGAAGAGAGGGATGGCTGGGAGACAGCAGCACTCTAGTGGTTGATTTTCGCCAGTTTCTCAATCATCTTAGCTCGCAGTGCTTCAAGCTGGGTGTTCTCCGCAAGCACGCGCTCGAGTACTTCGTCACCATCTGTACCACTTTCCTCCTCACTCGTCGCTTTGGCGGTTGGAATTTGGGACGCCGGCGTGATGTGGGATTCCTTCCGCGGCCTCTTTGCCGAGCGCTCCACCACGTACGCCTTTTTATCTGTTGGATCCATTGGGTTTTTGCTAAGCCCTGGCAGGACCACTCGCCCCTCGCCCTCCCTCGCGCGACGCTCAGGGAAATACGTGCAACTAAAGATCTTTTGCTTTTGTCGAGGAAAGGCCTCACCAACTAGTTTGCAGGACCTAGCGTCGTACCAGAGAACAGCGCCGCCTTCGCTTGCCGTGAGAACGGTGGATGAGAGAGTGGCTGACGAGAGAGGGGTGCCGCCAACCACGCCACCAGCAACACCAGCACTACCGCAGCTACTCGTCTCATAGGTGTTGCCAAGATTTGAGTCCGCGATGAACCTGAGGAAAACCACAGGGGAGTTGTGCCCATCGCTGCTGGGGGGCACAAAACGAGCTTCTGCGCTGCCCCGCGCCGATGGTGCAGAGTTGACCAGCTGCCAAAAGCACAAGTAGCCGGTTTGCGTGCCAACCGCCAGCGCTGAGTCGTCGTTGCTGGCCGCTACCGCCGTGACAACGTCCCCGATCGTGAAAGAAGACAACTGCTCCCCGCTCACGCTGTCGAAAACGCGGCAGGTTTTATCGGCAGATCCCGTCACTACCAAGTTGGTGTGGTGAAGAAAAGCACAGCACAGGACGGAGAGCGTATGCCCGGTGAGTGTGCTCACTGGCGCCACCTCCGAGGAGGTGGGAACGAGATGGCAGAGAGAGGCAAGACTCCACACTTTACACACAGAGTCTTCCGACGCCGTTGCAACGAGCGAGTTGTCATTGGAGAAGGAGATACATGTGACGGAGCGGAGGTGGCCTCGGAAGATCTTGAGAAGCTGTCCGCTCTTCAAACTCCACGCAAGCACAGACCCGTTCTGGCTCCCACAAACAAGAAATGTGCCACAAACAGACACAGCGCAGCTGGTCACCTGCTCGGGCGTGAAGCTCCGGTGCGCTGGCTGCTGGGTCGACGGTGCAAAGAAGAAGGCCGAGTTCCGCGCTTGGAAGGCAACCACCACCCCCTCCGCTGGGCAAAAGGCCGTTCCGTAGCGCTGTGTCTCGGCGAGCGAGTAAGAACGGTGTATTGTTCTGTCTTTAAGGCGAACGAGCGCGCCTCTGCCACCGTCCCCTGCTATGAAAATCATGTTTGAGCGGACAGAATCCCTGACTCAGTAGAGTGAGGTGGGTAAATCTGTCAGCTTGTCTTGCTTTCGCTGTGTCGAACCTCTCAGTAAGGCAGGACAAAAGCAACCATACCTACAGAAAAGGGGAAAACGGCGGAGATATGATGGATCAGGAATGGACTAAACAGGAGTACTGACAAAAGAGCTGGTGGTAGCCCAATACAGTCATGGTGCGTGATGCTCTGCAATCCCTCGTTGATCTCCGACTGCCGCTCCCTTATTCTTGCGGCAGATGGGAGGGAGTAGATGAGAAAAGGAGAGGAAGTGTGTGTGTGTGTGCAAGCCAATGGAGCTCGGGACAGCCATGTTGTCAGACAGAGCGGGTTAGTGGTACAGGTACAGGGAATGCATGCCGCGGTACTCCGCCTCTCGTGTCCTCGGAAACGAATAGAGAGAACGAGAGAGAGAGAGACCGGCACGCAAGAGGAGAAGGAAGAGGAGTAAAGCATACAAAGCAAGGCGATGACCTCAAAAAGGAAAGAAAGGAAGAAAAGAAGAAAGGACAGCTCAGCTGTAAGTGCTAACGAGCACGGTCGTTCATTTTCGTACGTACTTGTAGAAAATCCCTTCGACGTCGCACCACTCAACTGTTTGGGGCTGCCAGCGATAGTCGACCATGTCGAATCGCGCAAACACATCGGGGTCACGCATCGCAGCCACACTTCGGCTATGCGGATATAGATCGTAAAAGCAGAACACTCGCGACCCTTTGGGGATTGAGCGGAACCTCTCCGAGAGGAAGTGGTTTACAGGCCTGGGGAGTAAGAGGTTTGCCGCCCACACGACGACAGAAGAGTGGCCAAAGTAGTCCTCGTCCTTGAGCAACTTGCAAAAGTCCTCGCAGATAATCTCCACATTCAGCGGCCGTCCACACCGTTCTTCGAGGATCGGCCTTATGGTACGCCACGCCTCCACGGCCACCTTCGCATTCACGGGATTTACTTCAATGCCCACGCACTTCCTCCCAGTCAGGTAGGCAACCTGAAAGAGCACGCTGCCGTTCCCGCACCCAAAATCGAAGAAGACTTCACCTTCCACCAGGTTTGCGAGGCGCACCAGCCGTGCAACAAAAGGGGGCAAAATCGATTTGGCGCAGAGATCGCTTCTGTGATACCGCAGCACCTCCCGCTTGCAGCTCAATCCGCGGTAAACGTCTTCCAGCACGTGAGAGAACCAGACGCAGTCACAACTGGAAGTCGGGCAATGAAAGCAGCCGCTCTGGTTGGCGCTGTTGCGCATAGGACACCAAAGTGGATCCCTTGGGGTTCCCGTCCCTTCTTCGCCCGACACGCCTTCAGAGCCCGCCACGCCGCCTTTTGCCTTTTTGCGGGGTTGTGAGTGGTCAGTCGAGCCACCACGACGGCGCAGGTGCTTCCTCATGCCCATCCTCACGCAAGTGTGTGGCTTCAGCGAAACGCTGATGTGTCGCTAGCGTAGCGACAGAGGCGGAGGTGGGGAGGGAGAGGAGGAAGGGGAAAAGAGAAGCGAAAACAAAGGTGTCACGAAAAGGCAAGCAAGAAGAGCAAAGCATTTCAGTCACACTCACGCGGAGCGCCATAAGGCAACGCCCATCTTCTCACACCTAACTGTGTCCAACTCCGCCTCTAGAAGCACCATCTGCGTTCACGCTCCTCATCTTTGTTCTCTTTGCCTTTTCAGAACCGCATCGCGTAGGTAGATGAAAGAAAGTAAAAAGAGAAAGTGGCGGTGTATATATCTGAATCGCGAAGAACATAACAAGATGAAACAGAGAGGTGACTATAGCGATGACAAGGATGTCTTAAAAAGAGAAGATCTGATATGAGAGAGGAATGGGAAGCTTGAGAACGCGAGGAAGAATGAAGGAGCCGAGGATCGGGTGGATGGAAGATGCCCCGAAAAGGGCTCTTACCGAGATGGTATGGAAAAAAAGGACAATCCGAACGCGAATGAATCGGGGTGATGGGCAGGCTACAGGGCCTGTTTGTGGCGGGAAAGGGGGAAACAAGTGAAAGGATATAGCGGGTCAAAATCACCTTTTAGAGGACAGAAAGGTGATTCGTACACGAAAGTCTTTCGCTTGTGACGAGGGTGTCTCATTGGTTCCCACACACATGGCAGGACAGAGAAACCTGTCCATGCAACCACCGGTGGGTCGTGGAAAAGGAAGCGAGCGTGAAGGTAAGCGGATGTGGGTCCTCACGGCTTTCTTTTGTCACGAAATGGTGAGTGAGAGAGGGAGGGGGAGGGATGAGGGGGAGAAAACGGTGTGAACCGAAGAAGGCGAGCGACAGCAGGGTGCCGTCGATTCTTGGTTGCGTGCTTGCAGAAAGAGACGGTGAGATGGGGTTGTGCCGAAAAAAAAAGAGGAACACTGTCAGAGGAAAGTAAATGAAAAAAGAACACTGAGAAGGGTGGAGAGGAAAACGGTCCAAGACGGAACAACGATATGTGTTAAATGCACACCCACGTGTCTCTCCTTTATCGATCTTACAGCATGAGGGCAACCGCGGACAGCAGCGTGGCGCCAGCAGCAATCACGAGCGACACGGGGGCCATCGCGCCGTGGGTGATAATAATCGTCGGGCGTGACCTGCCGCACAGACCGTTGTTCAAGCGAGTGTAGCCGCTGGCGCACTGGAGGCACCACGCGTTGTTGTTCAACTGGCACGACAGGCAGTTATTCACACGGCACCTCAGAACGCAGTACCCGTTGATTTGGTTCACTTTGTAGCCGTTGGCGCACGTGGCACATCGGACATCCGTGCCAGTCGCACAAACGGCACAGTACCTCACGCGACAGGGACCGACAGTAGTGATCACAGGAGCGCTGCTGCTGGCAAGTGACCCACTGCTGGCAACCGCCGAACTGCTGGCAAGTGACGCACTGCTGTCAGCTGACACACTGCTGGCACTCTGAGCGGTGACGGTGAGGGTCAGGAGGAGCACGGCCATCACAGCCAGAAGAGCCTTGTGGAAGGTGGAAGGCGACATTTTGCTTGTCGTGTGCTGCGGGGGTGGTCCAACTTTCTGTAGACAGGAATGGGTGGGTAAAAAATTGTGGGGAGTACCTTGATAGTGTGGTAGCAGGGAGGGCTTAAGGCGGAACACTACAGAAGGGAAGGAGGAATGAAAAATTGGTGATTGTGGTCTCGGAAATAGTCGAGCCCGGGAGAGGACAATCGGTGTGGTTTGACTGACGCTCTTTCACTCATCATAAACATGTATGCATTAATAACTATGTTCTGTTCTTTATGTTTGCTTTTTTTTTTTTTTTGCAACACCCAAGGAATCGGTGATTTCACCGTGCGCAGCATGTGCTGCAACAGTCTTTGTCTCCCACAACGGAGGAGAAAGAACCAATTTTTGTGGTTGTATCAGACACTACTCTCTCTCTTCATTCTTGGGGGCAATCAATGTCCTCAAATTATGAGCACTCGTGGAGAACGTAGCCGACGAAGGAAACAGGAGGGTGTTTGAATCCGAGACACGGTAACAACAGAAGAAAAAAAAAAAAAAATCTTGCCCGCGAACTTCACGTTGTGTGGTACACATACAGCATATCGGCCTGTTAACACTCGTATAAATGCTATAATTACTTTTCTCTCTCTTACTGCATGTGTTACGCAAAGTTGTACTACCAATAAAGACGTGAAGCGTGGTGACAGAAAGACGGCATTGGGTGATGGAAAAACTGAGCATGAAACGCCAAGGGCGGGAGAATACCCGCTGCGCACACCACGGGCCCGTACGTAAAAAAAAAAAAAAGCGGGACTGAAAAGAATTTCTACATCACCAGCCTTAGGCAGGTGAAACATCTGCCAAGGTAGAGTTCCTGCAAACACTTGGCCTACCATTTGAGTCCAATCAGATGTGATCCCAAAACACTGCTTTGTCGCACCAGCACTCCTCTGCCCCCCCCCCCCCCCCCCCCCCCCCCCAACCCCGTGCAATACGCACTGTTGGCATGTCGCAAGAAGAGGCCTCCCATCACATCTCACACTGACACACCAAGCGGCAGAAGCAACACGACACAAGTGCGATATCGACCTCGGAGAGGTTGGCAGAACCGCACCCATGGAGGAGGAGGCTCCTGTACAGCGGAGAACCAGTGCCGTTTCTGTGCGAACGCTTCATCATCCCGCATCCCGACTCCCTCCACTATGAGAGAGTGAGGTGGGTAACCAAGAAGCTCAGTGCCCTGACAATGAGCTCCCCGAGTCCACCATCAATCGTTCAGACAAGGAC